>VUQI01042765.1:13923-55027 GCA_015106735.1 Paratilapia polleni | reverse complement strand
TTTTTTTTTTTGTTTCTTTCTTTTTTTTTTTTTTTTTTTTTTGGTCTATTTAATATACTGACAAAGTAAAATGTACATGTGAAATGTAATGTTTGGCAAGTGAAGTGAGGAAGGGCTGTCAAAATTACATATTAATGCGTGTGGATAATCGGACTATGATCAAGCCTGACCCAAGCCATTATTTTCATTTTATCGCTATTTGCAGACGCACATGATTTGTGCGTAAAGAAAATTGTGTAATCATCTGCTGAGGGATCTTTAACTATAACCCTTCTTTCCCACTATTTGTTTACTATTTGATTTGAATGTGTGAAGTTGGCTTCCCTGTAGATGAGGGAACAATTGGGTTTTCAGGATGGAAACAAAGACGCCGGCGATGGAGTAGAAACGCTCTGTTACAACTAGTTAATGTCTCTCATCTTGCATCATTACTGGGCACAGCAGCTATTTTGTATGTGTGTGTGTGTGTGTGGTGCTGGCGGATGTGGGGGGAGTTGTATGTCAGTTTGTATGTGTGTGTGCGCACATGCATATTTGTGTCTGCGTATGGGTGAAAGAAAGGGTGGGTGCATGTGTCCTCAAATCCCCTTTCTGTGCTCATTAAGGCGAATGCATGGTAATTTGTGTCAGAGGCGAATGAGAATGACACAGTTGAGAGGGTCTTGTGTTCGTTGGAGTGGAGCAGTTGGCGAAATGAGATGCTGAGTGAGAGCTTAGAAAACATTAGAGGACGATCAGAAGAACACTGAAAGATTAAGGTTCTTCATTCCTCATTTAATGTTGGGAGCTTTGCGTGCCAGCAAATGAGCAAAGCTTTTGTAGTTTTGAGTTTGGGAACTTTGAATAGTTTGAACCTCTCTGTTGAAGTTTATATTTAGCTGGTAGAGTAATACAATATCACTGCTGTGAAAATGGATGTCATGGGGTGTATAAAAATCACTTGCAGCCAAAACAAGATGTGAGTTCACAGCGAAAGGAGGGTTCAGAGTGAATTTTCACACGTTCAAGAATATGAGGGGGCTGGCGTCTATCCTAATGAGCACAGATAAGCAAACCTGGAGTAATTTAGGGTTCTGTGCTCACCTAAGCTGAAATGCTGAGAGGAAAGTGATGTGCAGTGGGGAGTATATTATATTATTTTGTCACTAGCTTGTGATCTATGGCCCTTACCTTTCAGGTGCACGCATCATCATGGCATGCAGAGACCTGGAGAGGGCAGAGGAGGCACGGACAGACATTTTGGAAGACACAGGAAATGAGAATGTGGTCATTAGGAAACTTGATCTGTCTGACACCAAGTCCATCAGAGCCTTCGCTGAAGTCATCAACAAAGGTAAGCACCTACCAGTGAATATATGTTTTTTTGTCCACAATTCCTTTCAAGAACATGACTGTATGCCTCTTAAAGAGTAATGCACTCCTCCAGCAAACAGGGTTCATTAATTGCAGGGTTGATGAGTGAATCCCTGTTTGTGCTGGTCACTGTTTTGCATGTTAACTTTGCCACCATTGATGCACATAATTATTGTAAAAGCATTTAAATTTAAAAGCTGTCTTTTGATCAAACATCAACTGTGTTTGCTGTATATGAAATTTGATATCCAATCTTTTTCAGTTTGTGTGGTATTTTTATTTTGTTTCCTCCAGAGGAAAAACAAGTGAATATCCTGATAAACAATGCGGGCGTTATGATGTGTCCCTACTCCAAGACAGTTGATGGGTTTGAGATGCAGCTAGGTGTCAATCATTTGGGTAAGTTACTCTAAATTTTTTGTTTTCCTCTATTTTTATGTCTCTACTTTGTTTTGAATTTCATGTTCATGCTAAATATTTAGGAGCAGGCATAAAATATGGTTAAGTGATTTGCTTGGTTGTCACTTTTTTAGACTGCTTAGACTTGGCAGTTGATTTTAACACGAACAGCTGACAGTCATACTGTATCTTTGATTGATTTTATGGTAAGTTTGCATAGTTAATGATGTATTTTCATATTGACAAAGGTCATTTTTAAGCCATATTGTCTGGCATTAACAAGCTGCATAACGCGTGCACCAAGCTGACTAACATACAAGCTAGAAAAATGAGCTAGAGTTGCTGCTCGCTGTCAAACTGTCGGTGTTTTCACCTTTATTGGACCATGGCTTCCTTCTAGGTGATGTTTTCCTCCATGTTATTTTTGTCTCAGGCTGACAGAGAGAATACTCTGTGCTCAAACACACATATGAGCACACAGACACACACATAGACATATACAAAGACCTAGAAACATACCTCCACACTTTCAAACATTCTTTATATGTGCACATGCACATTTAAATAGCGATAATAGGAGAAAAAATGTACTTAACGAGATCTTGAAGTGTCCTTCAAGATCCCCAGGCAAGAAAAAACAACTTCTTGGCGTGCATTGCATTGGGTGAGAGGAATGATAATGTAAACCTTCTGGGTTCTAACAAAGCAGAAAGCTCACAGTGAGGAAGAAGGAGTGGCAAACACATGAGATTGTTATGAGATTGGGACTGAGTGTCACGTAAATTGAAAACATGAGGGTAGCCAGGTTTGGTCCCGCAGATAGAGTCAGGTTTTAGATTGCCCATGTGGCTTTTCTTTTTTATATATATCACAGTAAGAGCTACTGTATGTTGTCTGTGAAAAAAACAACCACATACATTCCAGCAACACTTCTATAAGAAACACAACACAGACACCTCATAGTCACGGGAGATTTGTCACAATTTTCTTATGTCTCTTCTTTTTGTAGTTTTTAGGTATTAACTACCAATAGAAAATGTCCTTGTCCATTTACTCTTTGCAGCATTACATTAGATGTAAAGTATTTATTCTTAGGTTCCTCCTCTTCATGGTGTGGTACCCTTTGTGAAAATAATTCCATTTGGCAAACAAGTTGTTATGCATACAGTACGCAGTAAATGAGACATTTGCTTTGGTGAGACATTAGCCCAAAGAGGTGTGCTTCATTGTTTTCCTCAGGTCACGTCCTGTTGACTTACTTGCTGCTGGACCTCATCAAGCGTTCTGCTCCGGCCCGTATTGTCGTTGTGGCGTCTGTGGCTCATACCTGGACTGGGCTTCGGCTGGATGATATCAACAGTGAGAGGAGTTATGATACCATGAAGGCCTACGGACAGAGCAAGCTGGCTAACGTCCTCTTTGCACGCTCACTCGCCAAACGGTTACAAGGTGAGGTGGGATGTGCGAGTTCTCAGAAAACAAATGCACAAACACGCATCATAAGGGATGAAGGCTGTAACACATGGCTGTGTTATAGCCATGATGTAAGCATACACAGAAATATGTGAAATGGGAGGATGTACAGACAGTGTGTAGGTGGGTCTTGCTGAGAGCCTCGGAGACTCTGACTAATGGGATGAAGTAGTGCTGTTGTTTCTAAGAAATGTGAGTTAGAAACGTGTCATTTTTTCATTCTTACATAATAACAGGCTGACAGCAACAAGTATGACCTTTCTATTGGTTGCACCCCGGATAACTTGCATAAACTTTTACCTACCTAGGTACGTACCTACCTACTCACATGTAATAGTTACATATGAGTCCAATTTCCACTGGAAATTAGACAGTTTTTTTTTTTAGTTTAGTTTTAGTTTCAATTGTTCTTGCACTTGTTTAATGGCTTAGAACTGAAAGAACTTTCAATACTCTAATAAAAACAATCCTCCAGTCTAATGGTTGAATATATAAATCTGGAGCAAAGCTTTTAAAACTCAGTTTATTAACTCAGAAATAAACTGAAGATGGAACATTAACAAAGGCTAATGTGGATGTTATGTTTTTATTTCAAGTGACTGAAAAAGAAGAAATGTTGCAAAATATGTCTGAACCTTATTTAAAATCCCAGTATGCAAATGTAAATAGCAGTTCAAACTTGTTTGCTGATGTTATTGTACATTATTTGCATGTGCCTGTGTGTGTGTGTGTTGCAGGTACAGGGGTGAGTGTTTTCTCTCTGCACCCGGGGGTGGTTCAGTCTGACCTGTGGAGGCACCAGCACCAATGTATCCAGGTGGCGGTGAAGATCTTCAGGATTTTCACCAAGACAACAGTGGAGGGAGCACAGACTACCATCTACTGCGCTGTGGAGCCAGGCCTGGAGAGTCTGAGTGGAGGGTACTTCAGGTACACAAACAGTGTTTCAGCCAACAACCGGTAATACGAGAGCCTTTAGAGTGCCGGTGTCATGGTGCTCAGTATTTCTACCTGCTGACGAACAAAAAGTTACAGTTAGTGTTAACATTTTTAACAGTCACATAAATGCAGCGCACAGTGTGTAATCCCCAATTTGTTTTCCTTTGTGTGTTCAGTGACTGTGCCCCTGCGAGGTGCTCAAGAACTGCCTCTGATGAGGACTCGGCACAAAAACTGTGGGAGGTCAGCTGCAACATGCTTGGCATCAGCTGGCAGTGAACAGCATTAAAATAACTGTGCAGTGAAGACACTGTGTATGAAAACGTCATGCTTTAAACAGCACTGTTCAGCACTTTCATACAGGTATTAATGCTGCTGTTTTAAAAAATGATGTTAAAAAAAAAGTAACGGGATTGCTCCAAAGAGCATTTGATTTTATAAATTATCCAAAAAAAAAAAAAAAAAGAAGTCGTGTTTTGAAAAAGCCTTGTTAAAAACTGCATGATGTTTATCCCTGTGTAAAAGTGTTTGTTAGAATTTGCTGACAAATTCTTTTCAATACTTTTTGTAAAATTGAACAATCTTAGGGGGGAAAAAAAGTCGTTCTACTCTACTTTTAGTACCTGATGAGGGCATGCTTTGTTCAGTTGGTTTTGTTTTGAGAATGCAGATGATGATCTATCTTGCACAGCGATTAACCAGCACTGTCTTTTTTTGGAAAAAAAAAAAAAAAAAAGACCTGAGATGTGGAAGTCTCTCATGTTCATCACTGACAAACCTTCAGCTTGCAAGTTCTAGTGTGGCAGTGGGATTGCTTTTGACATTAATGAGAACAATTCAGGTGCAAACTACCTTCAGAAAATCATTTTTCACAGTAAAATGGGAATGAAATATATCCTCAGGCTATGCAGATGACAGTAGATATAAAGTGGGTCCTATAAAATTTTGTTCCTGAAGTTAATGAATTCCCAGTAAGCACAGGTCATGTGCTCAGGTTTATTGAGTCCCTGCCCTTTATACCGGTTAGTATTTAAATGTACATTTATTGATCAGTAAAACTCAGATCTCTATAAATGCTTTTATTGAACTTCATTGAACTGGGTTGTGTCATACAATCTGCACCTTTAGCAGCCTTTCCTTCTAACTGAAGAAAGAAAAATGTAACATTCCCTGTAATGTGGCTGTATTTACAGTATGGACACATGTGGTTGTAAGTGTCAGCATTTCAGGGGCTTGGACATATGTTATGTAACAGCATAAATAATGTAAAAATTAAACCTGCAAGAGTAGCAAACATTTGGCAAAATTCTACTTGTGACCTACGGACAAATTATTTTACAGGTGTGTTTTAATTGTAATCAGGTAATTCTGTTGTTTTCCAGTCTATGACGTTGGCCTTTTTAGATGTGACACTGAGATGAGTTAAGTAAACACAGTGCATTAATAATTAGAGAATTTAGTATAATTAATATAATTATAATAAAAAGATGATTTGCTATAATTATACTAAATTCTATAACTGTGAAACATAACATGGGACTTCTATGCTGGCACATTGTAGAGTAAGTATACTGAAGAAAAAAAACCAGAAACAAATACCAGATTTCTGTTTAGAAACTCTATCTTAATCTATATCACATGAGGGAGTATTTACTACCAAAGGAATGTGCAATAAGTAGGAGGAGTGACCTATGACCGATAATCTGTCTGAACAATGTGTGCATTAAGATTTAGACAAAAAATCCATCCATCCATCCATTTTCTTCCACTTATCCTATTCAGGGTCTCTGAGCCTGTCCCAGCTACCATAGGGTGAAAGGCAGGGTACACCCTGGACGAGTCACCAGTCTGTCGCAGGGCTACAAAAAATCTTTAAAAAAAAAAAAAAGTAAAGACGACACTAGGAACTAGATGTAGGAGTTCTAAAAAGGACAGTTTCTGTCATTATAGGTTCTACCTTTCACTCTCCAAGCAGCTTCTGATTATTATTAAAACCCCTGATTGTAATTTTATGGATTTAAAGATATGATAAATGTAGGGGTTCTACTTTACTGTGTAACTAATCTGTTTTCTTATTTATTTTAATTGTGAAAATGACTACATCTGTTTGAGTGTGTCATGTTTAATAAAGGGGGTAAACTCTTGTTTCCTAGACCCAGATTAATTCTAGTCCATGACTCAAAACCTTTTTTCTTGATTGTTTTATTTCTTTTAGTCTGTGATTAGGTTTAATGTGTGTCTGGGAAAGTGGCTGCAAGTGTTTGCTTGTCCAAATATGTTTAAAAAAGCACAGTTTCCATGGGATGTACTACATGACCTTACAGTATCAAATAACTGTCTTCAAACTGTTGTCCTGTATGCAGAAAGGTATAAAGTAATAAATTCCTACTTGCTTCCCTATTTCACTGATATACAGTGCTTAACAAATTTATTAGACCACCTGTCATAAAAACAAGAAAGACCATCCAGCATCACGAAGTGCTTTAATGTGGACTCTTTCCTTTTCAGTGAGTTCTCAACGTTTTACCATGTTGAACAGGAGTGAGGAATTTCAGACTGAATTCACGTACTCATCAAGCATAACATTCAACCACTAAAACAAATTTTTCTGTTCAGGAATGCAAGTAAATAACTGCAATTTGGCATCTTAATCAAAATAATAATAATAATAATAATAATGTGCTATTTAATATTTTTTCTGATTTTTTTTTTAAAACAGTAAATTTGAAAATTCATGGATAACAACAATAATGACATTTAGCATTAAAAACCTCTTTTCAGTTAAAGAGTGTGTGCATACTGATGAATTAACCATTACAGAAACATAAAAAATTATTTTGGCAATTACCCATACTGTTAACTTAGGGCAGCTGTGGCACAACCCTTCCATTGGGTGGTGGTCTAAAAAATTTGTTAAGCACTGTACATACTTACATTGTTATTATGACATAAAGTGGTTCTGGATTTATTCTTACCGGATTAAAAAGTGCTGTATGAGGACATTATTACGTGATTACAGAGTTTGCACAAGCAAATACACTTGGAGCTGTTTACATTCAGGGAAATACAATACAATACTGACAACATTGTAAATGTATATGCAAGTAGTATCAGTAAACTTTAAAGTCTTACAAATAATTTAGGTCTTAAGTGCATAACTGCTTTGTAGTCTAACTAAAGCAAGTTGGAATAAAGGTTCAAGAAGGTACTCCCTGTCGGTCTGTCGTTGTATGAACACCTCCTACCCTGCAGGCGGCGGCGCAGAGAATGATTAAAGCTCAAGTGACAAGATTTTGCGCATGCGCGGTTAAAGTCTACGTCAGCTTTCTTCTCTACAAAGCAAAAGCTGTTGAAGCTACGTGGCTCTCACTTCTCGTGTTTTCTTACCAAACATCACGTTGGAAATAGGTAAGCTAACGGCTACTTTAAACAAAAAATATTATTTTTTTTCCCCACACAAAAATGTAATCGACTAAATGGGCTGGGACCTTTTGATTTTATTTATTTCACGTTGAGGTTTAAAGCCAACATAACGCTACGTCGCCATAACAGTTAGCATGTTTTAGGATAGGGTTAGCTAAACTAGAGTTTTAATTAAACTAACGCAACGTAACTGACTTAAGATCACCCTCACCTATTTTTCCTGCTATTCTGGTTAATAATTTTTGAAAAGGGAGAGTATATACGGTATATTAGTAATTACAAAGTTGTTAAAGTTCCGTCTGCTGAAGTCAACGTCAGCGCTGAAACGGGTCCAAGCTTTAATACTGATATGAATGTTATTTCTGCCTGTAGTCCAAACACCATGGATCAGGTTATGCAGTTTGTTGAGCCCGGCCGGCAGTTCGTCAAGGACTCCATAAGGCTCGTTAAGAGGTGCACAAAACCCGACAGAAAAGGTAGGTTTTCACATTCCTCATTCCGGCTAGTCTTTGTTTGCTGGAAACAACAACAAAAAGTATCCAATCTGAACTAGTTTACCAACACATGTTGGATCCAAAGATGGTGATTCTTTAATAGGGACATTGTTTTGTTTCCAGTATTTCTGACACTGATCATTTCTGCCCTCCACCAGAATTTCAGAAGATTGCCATGGCCACAGCGATTGGGTTTGCCATCATGGGTTTCATTGGTTTCTTTGTCAAGCTCATTCACATCCCCATCAACAACATCATTGTGTAAGTAGATTATTTATATGACAAACTGTATCACACAGATGTCGTCTTTAAACTATAGCTAACGTTTTTGTAAAGAAGGGCTCTAATCTGACTTAATGATAATGTTGGAGTTTCTTATTCTCTGTATTTCTCTCTTTGTGATCGATCTGTCTGAACATTAAACTGAAATCAGTAACACCACCAGACAAAGAGGGTTATTTACTGACCCAGACCCATTTTCCCTGATCATCAGTGTTTATCTACTATTAGATGCCTACTTCAAAGGCACATTATTTACTGTTAAATTGTAGAAGTTAATGGTTAAATGTTACATCTGCCCATCTAAAATACAGTAACGCTAGTTAATTTACCTAATCCAATGTAAAAATGTCTTTTTGTATTTTAAATTATACTCTTAAAAACGATTTATTCAAGTTTTTCAACCGCATTACCCTTTTAATATCTTCATTTTATAATGAAAACGTACTGTTCTGTAACCCAAATTGTCATGAGCTTCAAATCTTATGACTAAGTCTCTACATTAATGCTTACAGTCATCAGTTATAGCTGCCATTTAATACTAGATCTAAAGCAACCACCTTTATATAATCACATCTTTTATGTTAAATCTCTCATCCGTTTCTCTTGTATGCATATTTTATTAAATGAATGATAAAATAGCACAAACTCATCCAAGGATGAAAGTCATTTTTATTGCACAAAACATGAGATAAAAAAAAAAAGTCACACTGGGTAGCATTGGCCAGTTTATTTTTGTGCATAATAGAAGATGACAAAAATACTGTTTAAGCTGTTGTCATAAAAAGTCAGAATATTTAATATATAAGTGCAGATGGTGGTAGGATATAAAAAAATATGGTACATTTGTACTTTGACAGTTAACACTGCTTTCTTTGTTTTTCTTCTAGTGGTGGTTAAGTCCCGGTCGATCAAACTTCAGTACGTGGGGACAGGAGACGGTGATGCAGTGTTAACGGCTGGTGTGATGGGGGACTGTAGGGGTGGCATTTTTACATTCTGTGCTCAACATTTATATGTCGCTGTGTAAATAAAAATAATTGGAAATCTGATGTGTCCTGTCTACTCTATCAACACAGCACCATTACAACAGTTTGGTTTTTACCTTCTGTAAAACTGCCGTTAAAAGGCACT
This sequence comes from Paratilapia polleni, assembly GCA_015106735.1. Taxonomy (NCBI): domain Eukaryota; kingdom Metazoa; phylum Chordata; class Actinopteri; order Cichliformes; family Cichlidae; genus Paratilapia; species Paratilapia polleni. The sequence continues at coordinate 45,533 of VUQI01042765.1, read as the reverse complement.
TTTTATTAGGCATTCTCGATTTTCTTAAACAACAGATATTGCCGACAGTCACAGAAGGCAGGTCTGTCGTCGTGACGTCAAAGGCACGTACTGGATGCTGTAATACAAAGCAGATACCTGCACACATGTAGAGGAAGATGTACTGAATTTAACACTATAGTGACAAAGTTCAAGGTAAGAAGAGTTTCTGTCACTTCACATCGCTATCATGGAAGAACATTGCATTTGTAGTAATAATTTGACATTCATGGCCATTGTAGTTTGAGTATCTTATTTGTTACAACAGTGGCCATCATGGTTACAGCAGAGAAATAAATTAGCTTTTCAGCTTTAGATTTTCCACTCACACCTTGAACTGACAAACTTAAAAAGCCTATCCAATGAACATTTTGGTCCTATTTTAAAGTCAGTAGAATGTAAACCCAGTGAGTTTTCCACAGTGCAGCTGTAGAAACTGGGTTACATCTTCATTAAGAGGAATTTCTCTTTTTGTCATTCCCTGTTGTTACGGATACCCATGCTCCAAAGAAGGGGCTGGTCTGTGGTCACAGTTACAGCCTTCCTGGGCTCTCCGGGGGCAGTGGGTTCATAAGTGTTGGAGGTGCTCACTAGCTTCCCAAACTGCAGGACCTGGTTATCTGGACAGGAGACAGAAATATAGTAATTACACACAATACTAATGACAGGCCAAGTGATACCACACTTAATTGTGTTTGGCTATTCATTATGTGGCTACATGCCAGAGCCTTTTTTGAGAAGTGGTCTGGAACAACTTATTCTTGGATAAGTACTATAAGGCGGGGTGGTCCACATGAATTTGCATTGTGTTTAAGCAAAGAATTTTGGACCTTGCAAAGTAGCGTGAGGCCACACGTGGTTTTACAGCCAAATCCACAAAGATTCACAAAAGCTATTATGGTAAGGCCCCTTGAGAATACTCCCACTTTGTGGTTACTGAAGTGCACAAATCCTCTCAAAGAGAAGCCTTTAGCTGCAGGGAAGGTAGCCACTGGGGTGTACAAGTCACATGCCACTTTTTCTTTTGTTGTGTAATTTTATACACAACAAAGTCTTTAGTTCTTTTCATTTTCCACAAGTTGAACTGAAAATAATTTGACGGAACTGTCCAACCGTCTGAAGGGACACCTGTCCAACAGTGACCTCAAGTGGTCAAACTAGGAAACTCAGCAGTATCCCAGCAAGCACACTGCAAGACAGCCTGTGAAGAATCTTTGCTGTACAGAACAAAGAGCCATGTTCACTATCATCTTAGCCTACTTAGGTTGACTCCCAGTATGCTTTAGAATTGATATAAGATCTTAGTGATAACCTTCATGGCTTTCATTGCCCCACTCCCTGCTATATTTTTACCACCTGTACAAGCAGGTACGTAGTTTGAGATACTCAGGCAGAGGTCTGTTAAAACTAGAAGTGATGGGGTGTTTTTGTGATAAGGGCCCAAAACCTTTGGAACAACCTGCCAGAAGAAATCAGATCAGCTGAGTTCTTTTAAATCTCTTGTTGAAACTTTTATTTCCTTTCCTGATTTTACTCCGAACAAAAAGTTTAATTTGGTTTAAAATTTAATGATTTGTCCTCTTTACGTTGCTGTCTTATGTAAAGTAAAGTATGTGTATGTATCTTTGTTTAAAATTGCTCTATAAATAATGACAATCATTGTAACTAAAAGATGATTATCTTTTGTGAATGGGCATGGAATTCTCCCTGGGTCTCTGTAGATAGAAAGAATAAAGCCAAGGAACAGGTAACTTTATCAATCATACTGTTAAGAGGATAATGCAGCTTTTTAGTATATACAATACCAATTCATGGATGTACTTAAATATTAATCTAGGGAAAATAACAAATCACTGAACATGCTTCAATAGCCCCAAATGGCAAAAATGTGAATTTGCACGTCACTTTTTCCATTAAACGTTACATTTATTTACGCTGCATTAGCTCTGAACAAGCTGAGCTGACAAACACAAAGAGAATGGAGCTACTGAATTGTGTCTAATATGAAAGGGCTATGCTCACCATAGGAGATTTACACCTGGGGCTTTTTGTTATTTCTTCACTTTTATCTGCTACTGTGTGCTTAACATCTGCAGCAAATTAAGTACTTAATAAATTTCTGACTCCACAGTTTAGCAAATCTGCAAAATTCTACTTCAATTGTGTTCGTGAATAAAAAAAAAAAGAAAAAGTTAATGTGGTTTTCAGATCTGATTCAAGGAAGGGGGTTTTTTTTGGAAGGCTTTGACCTGTTCATGTCTCAGCACTTTCACAAACCAAGGCACAGCAGCTTTTTTTCCTTTATAGTCTCAGAAAGTACTTAATCTCCCACTGACTTTTTTTTTTTTTAAAGCCATCTTGATCTAATTATCTGGTTTGCCTGCTTGGTGTCAGTGGGCTCTGAGTAGTGTTTAAGAGTAAGTTGGAGGATAAGTGCTCATGAGTACTACAAACCACACTGGAGGTAGGAGGTTTTTGTTTCTTCTTGTGAAATCATTTTTCCTCTATTAAAATATCTATTTTAGCATTTTGTAGAAGCAACACTGCCTTTACCATTGAGACCAAAAAGCACCAACCTTCAAAATCTTATTGACTAGCCAGGCAACATGAAAATATGCAAATGTGATTTAGTCAAGCGATCAATGGGACAAGTAAAACGTTGCAAATCATATCAACATGTTTCAGTAGCCACAAAAAATAAGCTAATTTTAGTTTTCTACCTTATTCTAGTATAAAGTTGGCCATTATTACATTACAGTCACTGGGGACTTTATTACAAACACCTGTACATCTGCTTGTCCATGCAATTATCCAATCAGCCAATCATGTGGCAGCAGTGATGTGCATAAGGAGTCTCAGTTAATGTTCACCTCAAACATCAGAATGGGGAAAAAATGTGAAATCTGTGACTTTGATCATGCTGTAATTGTTGGTGCCAGATGGGCTGGTTAGAGTACGACTCATCTCCTGGGATTTCCATGCACAACAATCTCTAGAGTTTGCTCAGAATTGTGCGAAAAGGAAGAAAACATGACCAAAAAAGTAACATCCAGTGAGTAATAGGTTTGCTGAAGGAAATGTCTTATTGATGACAGGTCAAAAGGAGAATGGTCAGACTGGTTAGAGCTGACAGAAGGGCTAAGGTAACTCGGATAACAAATCTTTATGACTACTGTGAGCGCAAAAAGGATCTCAGAGTTCAACCTTGAAGCGGGTGGGCTACAACAGCAGGAGCCCACATAAATAGAAAAATGAAGCTGCAGTGGGCACATACTCACATGAAGTTGAAGAACAGAGAAAAAACATAGCCTGGCCTGATGAATCTATTTCCGCAGAGTCCCACAGATGGTAGGGTCAGAAATTCACATCAACACCAAGCTGCCCTGTGTCAACAGTCCAGGCTGGTGGTGGTGCTGTAATGGTGTGGGGAATTATTTCATGGTAAGACTAGTCAATCATGGATTAACTTCTATAGCCATTGCAGCTGACTAAGTGCAGTGTATCCCTTTATGGCAACAATTTACAATTTATTGTGTGGCTACTAATGGCCAGTTCCGGGATGATAATGCTCCATATCCTAAAGCAAATGGCCTCCGCGGCTAACATCTGGATCCAGCATAACACATTTGGAGGTGGAATAGCGGAAGATTTGCACAATTAATATGCAGCTAAAAAAATCTGCAGATATTACCTGATGCAATCATGTTAACATTATGTGGAGTCTACTGAGCAAAGGGAAGTCCTACTCAGTATGTAGAATGGTGCTCCTGATAAAGTGTTCAAAGAGTATATGCTTCCCCAGAGGTCACAACAGGAAAGAGCTGTTTTGTACATAGGTGGGTAGAGCTGAGTACTACATCCTTATATGTAAAATCTTAACAGAATATAGTTAATAATATATGAAATCAAGTGCGCGCTCATGCAAAACAAAGAACGAAAACACTGCATAGCATTAATTTAAAAAAAAATATGAGTGCGTTGTGTTTCTTACATAAACAGAATATGGTTAGTTTTAATAAACGGAATCATATTTCAAAAGCATAACTTTAGCAAAAGTCTAAATTAATCATTAGGCTGCGAGTCTGTGAATATTTTAAGGGACACTTTTCCTCCAGCCTTGGTAAATTGGGTGCCAAGACAACTACGGTGCATCATTAGTGCAAAAATATCTTACATAATATGAGGGTTTTTTGAAGGCTTTGTGCATTTTGATAAATTTTTAATGGTCTACACTTAGACACATTTGGGGTCTCACAAATGCAAAGTAGCTTTTCTATATGTATATATACATTGTACAGTAGCTAATTTCTATTATCTTGCAAAGAATAAAGAGACTAATTAGTCATACTGCTTCATTTAACAAATGCTACACCTAAAATATACAGTGTATTGCACACTAGTAACCTCAAACCACCACCTTTCACTGTCTCGACACACACTTGAAGATACAAACCATGAATAGCATTAGATATTAAGAGTTTTATAAATATGCAGAACTGGTTTTGGTGCAATCACATCACACAAGGGTAGAAATGAACACAAAAGAACAAAGCCAGCAGAGAATGAAGCAAATCATTTGTCCACAGGCGCCTGCATGCACATCAAACAGGGACAAAGAAAAATCCTATTCTGCTTCAAAGACGGCCAAACAAGCATGGCATTAGAGCAGTTTGACTCAGAATAAGGGTGAGGGGAAATAAGTTGTATGTGAAGTTGCATTACTTAATAATTGAGCGAACACAGAGCCACACTCACTATGCCCTGGGTGTACGAGAACAACGTCTGATTGTGTTTAAGTGCTAGCTTTAAGGTTTCTCTCTGTAGGATAAAATGTTTCCACTATGTTCTTAGCAGCAGAGTCATGAGACTGACTGGGAAAAGAGAGTGAAGTCAAGGCAGATATTGTAGGATTATGTGTTCTGGACTCACTTTTCTCAGATTCTTATTAAGAGCAATGTGACCGTAAATGAACATGGAGGTTACCGCCAAAGGGGGAGCAGTTTTCTTATTTTACATTTCAGCTTTCTATAATTCTCTGTACGGTTCTCACAATTTAGTAATATTTAAATCAAGTTATGATTATTCTGAGGATAATTTGCCAAAATTTTAAAATTTGAATGTGCTTATTACAAAATATGGAACGTTTAAATCCAAGCTTTCAGGGGCCTTAAGGCCTTTTGTAAATTTTGGAATAAGGTTACAAAAAGTGTGCACCGAATCCAAGAAATATACCAAATTTTAATGATAGCACTGAGCATTGCTAAAACTAGCTTTAATCCAACAGGCTTCCAAAGCTTCACAGATATGCAGCTATCATAAGATTTCTACCTCGGCACATTGTGATTATACTACAGTCACTTCAAAGCTTGTTTTTGTTGGGTAAATAATGATGGTAGGTGTAATTAACAAAAGTACCAGCAGAGGCACCAGAGCACTACAAGAGGAAGAATTAGAAGTCATTACCAACAGGATGCCAGAGCGGCACCTACATTTACTAACACACATTATCTGTTTGTCTCTCATACACACATCCATTTACAGACCTACACACACACTTACAAACACACTTATGCGCGTGCAAACTTTACTGAGCACAAAAGGCTTTCAGATGGCTTCATTAGTAATCCCCTCCTCAAAGCTGATACCGATCAATAACGCCCCCCTTTGCAGAGGGGACCGAAATGAGCGTCGCACCCTCCAGTGATAACAATGGAGATGTTTGCTGCCTGTAATTGCATTTCCAGCGCCACAGCTGAAAGGACCCGTCAGCTGTAAGTAGACCGTATTTACACAACAAATTGCCTTAGAGAGAGGCTGGGCGAGGAGAGGAAAGACTCCCAGACGTTTCTGGGGCCATTTTTTGAAAGAGAGAGGGAGGACTGTTGCTGGTCTATTTTTGGTTCTCCGTAGTCTTTTTCTATAAACAGGCTCTTAAACGCTAAAATATGGAAACGAATTATGTGTGCTGCACAGTAACCACAGACAGTGCAATGGTCAAGGTAATTGCCCGCCATCTAAAGCTACAATTTATATTAACACTAAAAGATTCTCCTCATGTGCGAGTCTTTCCTTCATTTTGCTTTACTGCTGGTGCAGCCCTTGCTAGAAATGATTTTTAATTTTCAATCACTGAGCAGGAAAGAAAACACTTCATCATCATTTTGAACAATGGAGATGCTGATCAGTGTCAGGGTGAGTCTTATCATTAATGATTCTGTTTATTCATGCTAATTTTGCTAATCACTCATGATAAAGGATAGAATTTGTCACTGGGAGAAAAACGTAACACAGCACACACGTAAAGTAACACTGAGCTAAACACAAGCAGAAACAGATTTTTTTTCCCCCGCCCATTACATACGAATGTATTTAGTGAAGCACGGGTGTCCCCTTTGAACATGAAACGTCAGCGACAGGCAAATTAAACTCATTCATTCAGGGGGGTAGATCCTCCACTCCCTCAGAACAGTGTGCTATCAAATTTCCTCATGCTTCACGGCATGGGAGAACGTCATTTTCTATAAATCATGTTTACCCAATACTGAGCTGTCCAAATTACTAAAATGAGGTCAATGTATGACCGTGTTTCACACAATGCTGCAGCTCTCTCACCATACTGAGTACCCCATCATACAATACACCAATCAGGCATAACATTATGACCACTGACAGGTCAAGTGAATAACACTGATTATCTCTTCATCGTGGCACCTGATAGTGGGTGGGATATATTAGGGAGCAAGTGAACATTTTGTCCTTAAAGTTGATGTGTTAGAAGTAGGAAAAATGGGCAAGCGCAAGGATTTGAGCGAGTTTGAGAAGGGCCAAATTGTGACGGCTAGACGACTGGGTCAGAGCATCTCCAAAACTGCTGCTCTTGTGGGGTGTTCCCGGTCTGCAGTGGTCAGTATCTATCAAAAGTGGTCCAAGGAAGGAACGGTGGTGAACTGGTGACAGGGTTGGGCTGGCCCGTGTGGTCCGATCCAACAGACGAGCTACTGCAGCTCAAATTGCTGAAGAAGTTAATGCTGGTTCTGATTGAAAGCTGTCAGTATACACAGTGCATCGCAGTTTGTTTCGTACGGTCAGCAAAAGGGGGACCAACACAATATTGGGCAGGTGGTCATAGTGTTATGCCTGAGTGGTGTACGTCATTGCAGTTGACTCTACAGATGCTTTACTTGTTTAAGCTAAAACTAAAGAGAGGGATATTTAAACCTATTTCACCTTTCAAATAAAAATCTTTTAGAAGACTGAAATGAAGGGGGGTTCTATACTTACACTACTGTGCAAAGGTCTTGAGCCAACCCTCATTTCTTTATATTTTGCTAGGAAAATGGGAAATTGGTGCAGCAATTTATTGAAATGTGCAAACATACATGGAAATACATTATATAAGGTAAAAACAGAGTTTTTGCCTTATATAGTGTGTTTTTCTATCCAGGTATGATTTTACTGCATTGACAGTGTGTTTGGGATCATTGTCATGTTGAAAAATGAAGCTGTTGCCAATCAGACACTTTCCAGATGGTATTGCATGGTGGATCAAATGATACTTTTTTACATTCATAATTCAGTTTTGACAAGCTATCCAACACCACTGGCTGAAATGCAGCTCCAAACCATGACAGAGCCTCCACCGTGTTTTGCAGACGGCAGGAGACACTCACTGTTGTACATCTCTCCTGACCTCCTCTGTACATATTGATGACAATTTGAACCAAAAATTTCACATTTGGATTCATCACTCCGTAAGACCTGTTACCACTGATTTTCAGTCGGTTTCTTGCATAATTTGGCATACCTCAGCCTTTTCTCCCCGTTTCCCTTCCTTAAGAATGTCTTCTTGACAGCCACCCTTCCACTGAGACCATTTCTGATGAGTAGATGGATCAACTGAAGGGTCAGATGCATCTCTCAGGTCCTGTGTCAGGTCTTTGGTGGATTTTTTTACGATTTCTAAAGGACACAACATTCCATTCCATTTTATTTGTAGCACCCAATATCACATATAGAGGTTCAAAGGCCATCACAGGCATAAAAACATATTAAGAAACAAAGTCACTTACATGTTAAAACAGACTTTTAAACAAACAAGCAACCCATCGGAAATACTTGCATAAATATACTACCACACAGACATATATTCAAAAAAAAAACAAAACAACAACAACAGTCTTAGAAGTAACAGAAGTAGAAGACCAATATCATATTGGCCTTCTACTTCATAATATGAGGGTTTTTTAAATACTGCAATAAATCCTACAATAAAATCATTGTAGGATTTAAAGCACAAATCAGAATCCAAAATAGCTCCAAGACTCTTAACTTGTGGTTGGAACCTGTCAGGTAATGTCCCTAACTTATGAATAAACAGATCATGTTTGGTTTTAGAGCCAATTAAAAGAATTTCCATTTTGTCTTCATTAAGTTTTAAGAAATTAGCGGTCATTCATTTGTTAATGTCAGTTAAACAGTGCTAGAGAGTTCACTGTATCATTGTCATCTGGCTCTACAGAAACATATAGCTGTGTATCATCTGTGTAACTATGGTAATGAATGTTATGCTGTCCGATAAGATTGCCAAGTGGCAGCATACTAAGGAGAAGCTATCTACAGCAGAATGATCAGCTGCATCTCTCAGGTCCTGTCTCAGGTCTTTGCTGGATTTGTTCCCATTTCTTAAAGACATGACTTTCAGATACTGTTCATCTGCTGTAGATAGTCTTTTAGGCTTGCCACTTTTTCTTTTATCCTCCACTTGTCCAGTTTCCTCAAATTGTTTTAAGGACACACTGCACACCATGCTGAGAGATGCCAAGTTTTCAGCTTATTGGCTCTTTGCAAATCACTTTGTTGGTACAAAAATACTATTTTATACCTGTCAAACTGTGTTAGCTTTGGCTTTTTTTTTAAAAGCTTAAACTAAAGAAATGGGAACAAATGATGTGATTTAAGACAGACTGCTAGTATCAAAGTGCCTAAAGATAAAAGTTAAAACTGTTCTTTGCTAAGTTGTATGTTGTTGATGTGTAGGGGGACAACACTGGTTCATCCCTTGAGTTAGGTGCCTTTTTTATGCTTGAATAATTCATAGGTTAGTGTTAAGTGGCTTAACAAGCATTCCTTTGAAAATGGTCAGGTACAAGGACTGGACTGAAAATGAGTGAAAAAGCAGCCAATGTCCAAAGAAAAACTTTGAAAGACCTTCAGAAAGCCTGGAGAACTATTGTTCAAGACCACTTTAAAAAAAAACAAAACAAAAACGAAAGTCTGGCTCATTGGAAGCAAAATATAAAGAAGTAAGTACTGAACAGTACTATAGATTTGCCTAAAGTTTGGAGATGGTTGAGGCAAAGAAAAGAAGAAAGTTATATCTTACTCTAATAGAATACAAGAAAATCCGGATTTGTATTTTCTCTTTTTCGGGAGGGAAACAACTTTTCAGGTTTACTGAGAGAACCATTCAGATGCAAAACTGCACAAGAGCCTCTTAGAGTTTTGTTTGTACAGTTGATTCAAATCCTTTGGAGTGTGAGCAATGATCACACTGCATGGAAGAAAAAAAATAACCAGAAAACTGATATAAAAAGTGCAAGTAGTTTCAGTTTTATTGGTGGTAACAAGCTTATGCCATCAATAAAACAGGATTTCAGAAATCACTGACATGAAAAACGTGACAGCATTCTGTTCAGGCACTGCATATTGTATCAGCCCTTGATTTCAATGCAGCAGTGTCATTCATTCTATCCACCTGAAATTCTCCTTACATTTAAGGTTATTTATTGGCCGTGACATGAGCAAATATGTGCACTAGCACTCTTAGCACCATCTGCTGTGCAATGATAGCCGCTTCTATTAAATGCTGCTGGGTTTAAGAGTGTGAGGTGACAAACACTGTTATGGCTTCAGTTGACCTTCAGATAAGAAAACTCATCTCCGCTGGGAATGTATAAGCAATCAGTCGAGAGAAAAACACGGAAAGCAGAGCAAATTATATATTTTGTTATTAGAATGTGATTGTGGGGGATAAGTCACTGGTTATGTGTTTTGCCTGATGGAGAAGTTGAGTAGATGAATTAATAGCACCGATGTGTTTGTGTAAATTAATATCCTGCCATGAATAGTTGAGTTTAAGCATTTCCATATTGCGTATGAGCATACCTGCATGTGTGCCTACACAGTAGGGTGTAGCTAATAGATATGGTCAAAAAAAAAATGTGAAAAGTGTGTGTATTCACTCCCCTGCCACCTTGATAGTCTGAAGCTCCACTGGGGGTACTAGCAGCAGTTCACATCGGGCTGCTCTTCATTCCCCCCCCCCTCTGCCCCTGTGTGTGATGTGCAGAACATCAGAAATCTACAGATCCATAAATAAAACCATAAAACAGCAGTTTTCCCTCCTGCTGCCACACTGTGCTGCTACAGAATACATACACTTTTCATTTCCTCTGTCTAGCACTGGGTGAGCAGGAGAGAATAAGAGAGGGGCGAAATGAGAGGGAAGAGAAAGTGGGATGGGGAAGCGGAAGGGCAAAGAGAGGAGATGCCATTATGCAGGAAGGTGTAGCAGTGGTAGAGAAAAAAAGAGAACATGTGTAGAAAATGCATGACTAAAAAAGAAACATGGACAGATAAAGGAAGAATAGATGAATTTCTTTAGACTGAATCCCTGAAAGAGTGAGACAAAAGCACAAGGTGAGTACAAGCAGAGAAACACAGACAGGCACGGGAGAAAAAAAAAGATATGAAGAGAATAGAAGAAGGTCAGGGTGCATGTTTGCATCTTGAGAAACAAAACGAAAAGGAACAATGTTACAGTAGAGATGTTTGCCTCTGGCAGGGACACTGGGTTAGACCTTGCTGAACCAAGTTTGTCAGACATATCTATGTGTTCAACTACAAGATAAAGTACATTGCTTTGCCCTTCTTTGAAAACAATCCTTTCCAGTATTTAGAATGCTTCCAGAATACTGAAATCTCTGGCTGCACAAAATGCCAAAGGCCTAAGCTGCATGACTTCATCTTAGCCAGTCAAGCAAAACTTTAAAGACAGTCTTGTCAACATACTACCCGTAGATTTATTGTTTCTGAATTCATATCAAAATATCCCCCTCCTGCTGTTTCATGTATTTTATCAGGGATCCAAATGCCTTTCCTATTTTTTAATAAGGTTGCTGAATGTTTATGGAGAGTCTGAGCCAGACATCACATTTCAAATCCTCACTTAAAACCTCAACACAACAAAAATCCCTGCTGCTTTTGTCAATGGAGTATTAGTAAAGTCTCAGCAAAGCCTGCTTTCCTCTCTTCAGGCAAACCGTGCAGCGGGAAGCCTGTGGAAGACTGCCCTCATCACCAGTTTCACATGTAGATCAAAGGTCATGGGGAGTTGCTGAAAAGTGCCCATAACGTGCTGAAGATATTATTAATTATACTCACACGGAACCAAATCCATTCCAGCAGATATTAATTAGGCTACATGCAACTCATTCTGCATGTCTAAATGGTCAAAATACTGCATATCTCTGCTCTCACAGTGATTCTTCATGTTCACAGTGTAACTAAAAAATATGGGGCAAGTAGTGAAATCCTTATTAAAACTGTCTCATTTGCATTCCAATGTGTTTTTGAAGGCTTACATTTCATAAACAGCATGCTCTCATTAACAGTGAGGGCGAGCTTTCTAATCTTGCCCAAAGTTTACTTTTAATTAAGTTTTCTCAATTGCTTGAGCTCTCTGAGAGACTTTGCTACTGAAATCCATCTGTGTTCATGTGTTTGTTTTTTATTAAACTCGCCACCTGTCTGTCTTGGATTTGTGCATGTGTGTTCATGTGTCTCATGTTTCACTGGTTTATGAGTTTCAGTTTGTGTTTATAGGTGTTGGTGCTTTAAAATGTTGTTTTTGTCCCTGTGTAGCGCTGGAATAATGATTAAAGAACACCACCTGGTCGGTCATTTGAAGGTCCTTTACCATTCCTTTTAAATGCAGTGGATTGTTTAGAGTACTGTAAAGCTTCATCCGTGAATTATGTGTAATCTTTCAAAGGGCTCAAAAACTGGGGAGAGAAAGGGAAAGAAATGCATGAAGATATTAAATTTTGTTGAAGGATGTGAGTGTGTAAACCTGCCTCAAATTTACTTGCATGTTTTCTGTTTTATACAGTATGTGCATGTGTCACAATAAATGTATTAAGGATGCAAAAGTATTACGTACGAAATAATGGTTAACACAAATTTTAAATTGCACCTTTGCTTGTTATATGCTTCATTTAGATGTCTTGTCCAACCATAGACTCAATCACTGACTTGGTCGTATTTACAAACCCATTCATGATCTGCTTCCATTATATCCAGAGATCCACTGTATGTGCTTCAAAAAAAAGTATGGGAAGTTACTGTCTTCCCTCCCAGGATTTGTTCCTCCTATGTGTTACTATGGGACTATGGGAAGTCTCCATAGTCCCACAGTCATGACATTTGGGGCACCACTGAAGAGATCGCAACCAGCTTCCTCCATCCCTCCTGGTTCTCAGAAGCTCTTGGGCACTTTCATGAGTGTGAGGCCTGTCCACTCAGTAATGTTGTCCTCCCATCTCTTTTTCTGTCTTCCTCTCTTTCTGCCTCCTACCGTTGGTGACCCAGGCGAACAATTTGGTATAGACTGAGTGTTGGTTGCCCATCCCTCTCCAGGCTTGACCACACCAAAAATCAGAGCTAAAAACTGAAATCATAGGTTGATCCTACATGCGTCATAATTTGGCTCTGTAATGTTTATGGCTCCCACATGCCTGCATGCACTCCCAAAAACATCTAGCCATTCTCCTGATGAGACAGTGGATAGTGTCCTGGAGGATCTCCTCCCAGATTTGGCTCAGGGCATCAGTGAGCTACTGGACAGTCTGTGGCACTATCTGGCAGTGTTGGATGCACCGATACATAACGTCCCAGAGGTTCTCAACTGGATTCAGGTCTGGAGAATGTGAGGGTCAGTCAGTGACATAAATGCCTTTGTCATCCAGGAACTGCCTACACACTGGCCAGATGAGGCTGGTCATTATCCTGTACCAGGAGGAACCCAGGATCCCCTGTACCAGCACCATTTGCTAGAAAGTGGAGGTCTGTTTGACCCTACAACGACATGCCTCCCCCGACCATCACTAACCCACTGCCAAACTGGTCATACTGGTAGACGTTGCAGGCAGCATAACGTTCACCACGACATCTCCGACACTTTCAGGCCTGTCACATGTACTCTGTGGGAACCTGCTCCCATCTGCAAAGAGAATGGGGCACCACTGGTAGACCCGCCAGTTCTGGTGTTCTGTGAATAAAAAAAAAATCAATCTGCATGGTGCTGGGATGTAGGCACAGGTATCACTAAAGGATGTCGGGACCTCATACCATCTTCATGGAGTCTGATTCTGACAGTTTAGTCAGAAACATGCACATGAGTAGCTGGCTGAAGGTAATTTTTGTAGGGTTCTAGCAGTGCTCCTCCTGTTCCTCCTTACACAAAGGAGCAGATACTGGTCCTGCTGCTGGTTTGATGGGCTTCTATGGCCATGTCCAGCTCTCCTTGTGTAAAAGCCAGGCTTCTGGCATCTCCTCCACACTCTTGAGACTGTGCTGGGAGACACAGCAAACATTCTTGCAACAGTACGTATGGATGTGTCATCGTGTAGGAGCTGAACTACTGTACGTGTGCAACCTGAATGGGCTGCAGGTACCGTCCCATGCTATCAGTAGTTACAGGGACACTAACAAAATGCAAAACTAGAGAAAAATAAGTCAGGAGGGATAAAGAGAGAGCAGTATTCCTTGGCCAAAACCTGCAAAAGCATCCCCTTTTTGGGGGCTGTCTTGTTGCTTCTCTGGTGTACCTGTTTTCACTTTCATTTGCACCAAAGCAGGTCAGATTATTTCACAATCACTAATGCTTTCTTATTGCACAGATTGATGTGAAGTGTTCCCTTAATTTTTTTCAAGCATTGTATTTATAAATGGATGTGGATTTGGAAAGTAACTTTACAGCTTAATTAATGGCCTTTTTCCCCATTTAAAATGTAAAAGTTATTAAATGTAATGCTTGTATTTGTAAGGTTATATGGTAAAGTTACTCATTTCACTGGCCCAAACCCAAACTAAGGAATCTGTAATGAATGGAACAGACTTACATTTATATAGTGCTTTTCTTGCTTTACACTATGAGCCACATTCACTTTTTCTCATGCATGTCTTACTGTACTGTGGGGGAAAGCCAGAAAAATGCACACAGGCACAGGGAGGCACAGAAATGTGACTGCTCCACCATGCCATTTTAAACATATGTGCTTCCCTTTTATACACATATCTACAGTGATTACGGGTTTTGAGCAATGCCAGAATATGGTTGGCCCATAAGGTGTAACGTTCTTTATTAAATTTTTTTAGTAAAATGTCATCAAGGCATTCTGTTGCAATCATACAAATTGACAGTTTTTTTGAGCAAAGTTTTTGTCATATTTGCAATGGTGCAATCATTGCATGTCACTCTGCTCCATACTGTACAGCAGTAGCTGTTCAGCTTGTTTGTCGTCCCCATAGATGTATCATTTACAACAAAATTTCGGACCTTTGTCATTAACAACTAATCAATCACTACCAGAGTCTTAACATTTATAACTTCAAAGACCTGGAAGAGCCAACATAATGTATGAGATAAATCTTATGAATTATTATAAATCTTTATATTATAAGAACCAAATCCAAGACTCTACTAAATTTTCTGCCACGATAGAGATTTTATATTGATTTAATGCCCAGCTCTAGTGTGCAGTGTGTGTGTGCATGAGTTGATGAGGAGTTATAAGGAAGTAGTGTTGTGGAGTACGAGGAGCTTATTTGCATATCAAGTTGAATGGAAACCTTACAGTAAAAAGCCTCCTCAGCCGGTCTGTCATCACTGGGCTGACAGCTATTGTTTATTGTCCACGAAAGTTTCTCTTGCTCTCGCTCATATGCATAACACACTCACACATATATATATACACACACACACACGTATATATATTTGTATACATAAAAAGAAGCCAACGTGCAGTGAAACACAACTAAGAGCACAATGATGTGTGCACACACGCACACCCGGTAATACGAAACACAAGCATAGAAAAGACACATTCATACCCACCCACACTCATACTATGCAGGGAAGAGTTGGTTTGTAGATGACAGCTATTCAAATTTGTTGTTCATTATGATCCACGCTAAGCCAAAAACATCATGACCAAGCAGGTTTTAACACTCACAATCACACGCACACACCGTGCCAAAAGCCATAACTCAGACTGTGTTGCTGCGGGATGAAGGCTTTTTAATATTAAGCTGTCAGATGGGAGAGGGCTGAGTCACAAAGAAATGACTAAGGAGGTTTTCTGCACACCATCACATAACACACACACAACAACAAACACACACACACACACACACACGATAACAGTCAGTCAGTCATAGATGGAGAACCATTGTCTCACTGACCTTTGTAACCATAATCATCCATGAGGGATTTACTACTGCTGGAATTAAGTTTTTTTTTTGTGATTTTAAAGTACTAAAAATTCACTTTTGAAGGAATTTCATCCACTGACAGTAACTCTTGACCCCCATTTACTTCTAAAAAAACATAATAGATGGCAACCAGTGAGAAGCATAATGGGAAATGTTTCAAAACAAAGCATAAACCCGGAGGCATGTCAGCTTCCATGGTTTTGACAAAGTTCTATGCTGTATTTCACAAAAAGAAAAAAAGTGCTTGTTTATTTCCAACTATCTTGCTCCCAGCCATGGTCTGTAACTTTCACTTTAAAACTTTACATATATTCTATTTCTATTAGAAAGCCATAATTATGGAAATTAGCATCTATCTATCTCTATTAGTTATATTAGTTTATCTACAGTCTATTAAAAATCAGTGTCTACAAATAAAACCAAAGACCTGACACCAGTGTAAACCATCATCCATGCATCCATCCATTTAACTGCTTCTCTAAATTAGTGTTTAAGGGAAGCTGGAGCCTATTTCACCTGAGTTAGGGTGAAAGGCAGGTACACCCTGGACAGGTTGCCATAATCAAACTTGATACTGGCATATCATTAGGTAATAGTCTGATAAAATATTGTTTGGCTATAAAACCTCATATCTTAACATCACCCCTCCCCCCCAAAAAAAACCTATGTCTCTTGGTGGCAATCCCTAGGGGAGAGGAGCTTTATTGACTAAAATGTCAAAGATCATATGACTGTAGTGACTTCAAAAAAGCCATTTTTACTTTAAGCATACACAGGCCAAAAAAGCTGTGGAAGACAGCTCTGCTCAAAGACACCGCCTTAAGCCAAAGGCAACAGATTTAATGTGTCACACATTTAAACTGTGTGTGTTATTTAAAAGATTCAGTCGTCTTCTCAAATCCAAACAGTTTTTATTGGAAATTTTGTTCACAGTTCATAAGTCTGTTTGGCTTGGGTATTTTAGTAAATGAATGCATGAAAATTTAATCATTTTAATGGCTGCCAAGAAAAGGTCAAAGTAGCCTTCGCATCAAATGATTAATGTAAATGCACTGAACAAAAGCAATAACCAAGAAAGCAAAGGTACAGGAGAAAATGAAAAATTAATCCAATACATAACCTTCTCACATCTTCTGGGTTTTCAAATATTTAAGAATTCTAGTACAACTCATCAGTAAATAGTTATTGTGCAAATAGCAACCTTTTATCCATGTTTTTGAGTCACTGCATTATTAAGGCATGCAACACCTACATGGAACCCCCTATTTCTCCATCATCCTGCTGTTTTTCACTAAAGTACAATCACAGGATGGCAGCTCAATTTATTTCATATAAAAAGATAACGTTAGCTTGGAACTTTAGAAGCCTACATATATTTATACGTTTTAAAAACCAACACTGTGCATAAACACACACCAACTGGCTTTAGCTACATTAAGGTGTTGGTGGATCAATTACACACACATTACATGCGCAGTTAAAACTGTTGTTTTGCAACATTTAACTTTAGAGGGTTAAACATAGTGTTATGCTTGGAATAAGTTACCTTTAGTCTGTGTTAGCCAAATTATAAAAACCACTGGACTAATATTGTGGTAGCCCCCCTCAGGCCAGCAGAATTCCTCTGGAACACCTGTGGTGTCTGGCACCAAAATATGTGTGGGGGTTGCTTTGTGTTGTGGTTGGGGCCTCTATAGATCAGGCTTGTTCCCGTGCATCCCACGTATCCTCAGATGGTCAGGGATCTAGGAAAAATGGATGCCGGGACAACGCCTTGGGATTTTTGTCACTGAGTCATTCCTGAACAGTTTTTTATGTGGCAGTGCAAACTGTCCTGCTGGGGGGAGGAAGCTACCATCAGGGTGTTATGTTGTGTCCTGGGGGGTGAAGTAGGTCTACAACAATATTTAGGTGAGTGGTATTTGTCACAGTAACAGCCACACAGATGCCATGATCTAAGGTTTCACCGGAGAACATTTCATTGTAATGGAATAATCAATCACTGATACTTGTCAGTGGCATTAATGTTGTGGCTGATCAGTGTATATTTGCATATTTTGCCATGAGGATAATGTGTCATTAATTTAAAACAAAGGATATTTTCTGCATGTTTGTAGCACCTGTACAGCCTGTGGACCAGGTGTCCATATGATGCACAGGCTGCAAGGGGGGAAAAAGGAAGTAATAAATTGTAGGTGTGTGTCAAGGAACATAACAGCTTTCAGTTTGTGCATCTGCCATACTTGTTTCCAATGCTAACTAAACATGGCTGAGAAATGTAGAAAACAAAACAGGTCATCAACATCCCAACAATAGTACTCAGTGACTTCAATATGCAATATCAGTATGTGTTTGAGACTTGCCAAGCTGAATAGGTTTCCAGCTCTGCAAGGTTTAATGCCAAACACTGCTAAACATTACAATCGGTATAAATAAATCCATAATGCTAGACAGAGTGCAAAGCATACACCAAATAACTGTGGGTATTAATATGTTTCAACATTTGCACACACACAAGCACAGTGTGATCTCAAGGTTGCTGTGCTTGAGCTGAGGATGCCAGTGGTTTCCAGTGGGTAACTGCTATCCCACTTTTTTTTTTAGCTGTGGAGTCTCAATGACACCCCTCTATGTCAAATTAATGTTGCAGTGGTTATTTGCTATGGGCGGTCCAATGCCACTCATTTTCAGTGGGGTAGAGCAAGGGCAAAGGAATGCACTGCAGCAAAGAAAATAAGCAAGAAATGTAGAGTGTGGGGCTACTTAATGCAAATAAATTGGTGAGGGCTTAAAGTATTACTGTGGGCAACATGATCAACAATCAGAGGTTGGCCAGCAAGAACTTGGTCTGTATTTATGTGTCTGGGCATGACCAATAAAGAGTGTAAAGAACTCACCCTTATTTTGCATAATCGCTGGTATCAGCAACCCAGCTTGAGGTTTGCAAAGGATATAAAAAAAAAAGATTTCAGTCCACGTATGCTGTTGCTTATGCTACAAATATTTAAGCTTGTAACAAAGTGCAACATATTGCAAGACTTTGTAATGCATTATTAATTGATTAAAAAAAGTCATCATAAGAAAACTTCAGAAACTGCAACCATTACTCATAGTCACTTATTTTCAGTGGCTCAAATGGCATTGGTCCTATTAATGAAATCATAATCATTTCATTTTTAACACACTGTTGAGAATCGTTTGTAGACTGCCTAAAGTCTGGAACTCGTGGGTATCACCAGAGAATGTCTTTACTCCTTTCTGATGCTTTTTTTCAGTTGCAGCTGCAGCTGTCTTCAGTAGTTGGATGCTCATGGGTCTTTCTGCCTGCAGTTTTCTCTTCAGGAAGTGAAATGCTTTCTCCACTGGATTGAGACCTGGCCACTGCAGGATTTTCCACTTCTTGACCTACAGAAACTCCTGGGTAGCTTCTGCACTATGTTTTGGGTTGTTGAACATCTGTACTGTGAAGCACTGTCCAGTCACCACATACTAAAGCTTTAATGCATATACATGGCGACCTTGTATACACAAGTAAAAACATTATAAATGACCCTTGGCTGAAATATAAGGGTGCAGTTCCAAAAACTGCAGTTCCACGAGAGGTCATTCGAGTCCTACACTCCCATGTTAAAACGTCCAAATTAACAGAAGATTAACACATATGGCTGGTAGTTGTCTACTAATTCGAGTCACGGAACAATGTGTTGATCCCTTTTGAAGCACTTTGAATGACATAACCTGACAATTAACATGACTTGTTGTGTGGTTAAGTCTACTAACAGACCATCCAAGAAGTCTCTGAGTGTCTCTTCAGAAAAATCTTTTAGTATTTTCTTTGTAGTACTTAGTGCTACTTACAAGGTATCTGTGCCTGTGCGTGCTAGCTTTAGCTGATACCTCAACCCTCTCATCCAAATATGGCCACTTCTGGTGCCAAAAAAAACCCCAACATGGTGGCAAGGGCTAGAAATACTAAAAACAACAAAGGCTTCAAAAACAAACCAATGGATGACATTGCACTGTCCTTCACACATCTTTTATATACTGTGGCGCAAAATATCCATTATGTTTGGTTTATGTTTTCAGGTTTCACACATTTTAACCTCTCATTAAAGCTAAACAATCTTGTATGCATATGTGATCAAGCAAAACGCAGCAAGATCTCTTCGAAACAAGCGTAACTCACACTATGGTTCATTCTGAAGTCTCAAGTGACTTGAGTAACGTGAACGTCAAGGGTCCTAATACACCTCATCTACAGTAATAAATCTTAAGATTAGATTTTGCTCAGGTGAAAAAGGCACACAGGCAAACATCAGGACAGCTGCCACAGATAGTTGCTAAATTATGTGGTCCATGGAAGCAACAGATGTACTGCTTGACATTTAGAAGTAGGACAATTTGGACAAACAACATTAGAGACTATGTTCAAGCTTGCAGAACAGCAGCAGATCAGAAGAAATAAAATGAGCAAAGAGAAGAGCACATTTAAAGAAAACCTTTAAATTCCCATTGGTGTCCAATAATAGAAAAACACTACAGAGAAGTAGATGAAGAAGAGGGTGCAAGTAGAATTAGCATATTCAAACTGTTGTCCTGTCTGAAGTATGATTTGCATATTTTCTCAGCAGGAAAGTGGTCGTCAGTAGAAGAGTGTCTCACTTCCCACCTCCAGGTTAAAATTATTGGATAAGACCTGCAAAAAGCTACAAAACAAAGCTTTACAGCCCTTAAGCATGTACAGGCAGATGTTACAGGCTATAATAAGGTCAGGCAGAAAGGACAGCATAAAAAGAAATCATCCTTTATCAAAAGCAGTCATCTCATTTATTTCAGTTCTTTCAAATATCTTATTTGATAGAAGGTGGACACTTGGGACATGCCAAGAAGGCCACATGTGGGAAAAAAAAAAAGTCTTAAATTATGAACTGAAATTATGGTGCCACATAAAATGTGTTTGGGAAAGAGGTATTAGGACTGTACTAATGAACGCAATCTGTGAGGCAATGAGGCTAATACTGTTCATAACATTGTCACATTATAACTGGAAATGTCAACACAAGGACATGCCACCAAATACAGTTATCTTGGATGAAGTGTTATAATTATATTCTTAAATTAACAGGTATCTGCTTTGATTATTTCCTTGCATTTTTTTGTATCCTTAGTATATCCTTTATCTTTTTGTCTGGATTGCTTGAAGAATTGTAAGACTGGGCACAGACTGCAATAATGACTGCTGCTACACTTTCTGCTCAACAGGAATCCCTTCATTTGAAAAATGGGTTGCTTAACTGGGAAAGGTTGCTGTGTATGACAAAATGTTATCCAGGACAGCACAAAAGTACAAACATAAGTTAGGCAGGGGTGTGTATGTATATAAATGTACAAGTTTACTGCTACAGTTTACTCAGAGGCAAAAGTCTAAACAAAGAATTGGTAAATACCAGTTGGTGATTTAAAATAAATAAACTAGGAGAAAGAAATACACAGGCTGGTTATTCACCATATTGCCAAGCATCTGCTGTGATGAAATATCCTGAAGAAAGAAACCCAATACTGCTGCGCAAGCTTACTCTAGTGCAAAATCTGTGGTATCTTTTGTAATCTCATATCAAATAATTGAAACAATAAAACAAGAAGCAGGATGAGAAGAGGATGATGAGATGAGGGGATCAGTAAAAAAATAATTAAAAAAGGATGCTTTTTTTTTTTTTAGCAAACTGACTACATTATAGCTGAAACTGTATATGTGTGTGTGTGTGTGTGTGTGTGTGTGTGTGTGTATCAGCAGGTGCACAGTTGCAAGCTCCTGTTAAGTTTCCCAACAGTTTCCATAATCTGACATTTCCTGCTGCATCAGCATCCTAAAACATCAAATGAACGAGATGTATGACAGGTCTCTTTCTCTTTCTCTCATATGTCATCTCCTTATAACCCTTTTTTCACCCTGCCTTTACTTCTTTCCCAAAATCTCTCTTTCATCTCTTCACATTTCTTCTGACTCAGCCACTCCTACTCTGTCATAACCCTGTCTCTCTTTCTACCACAGCCTTACATTTCACCTCAGCAGATCATTTTGATAGCTGCACTTTTATGAATGAAAATAGCCCAGGCACGGTCTTTGCTAATGGAGCCTAAATTGGATTATCAGACACAATGTCCCATAATTATTTTTACAGGTATAGGTTGCTTTTGAGAGGTATAAATTTAGCAGCAGGAGAGCTTCTAGCATGGTCACTACTGTCATTAGATTCCAGTTGGGTGTGTTTGAAAACCACTTGAACACTTATGGGAAGCTTTTTGGGATCAACATTCTACATGGTGCTCTTGACCTCTCTAACATCCATCCCTCCAGTGGAGTTCCAGACACTTGCAGAGTCAATGCCCATCCCAGTGCACTTAAGCTGTTTGGGCAGCACAACACCTTACTAACAGCTTTAGAGTATGTGCTTTTTTTTTTTTCCTTCTTTAAGTTATTCCTCGGCTGTACGTATATGCACCAAACAGAAATACAGTAAATCCTCATTTATTTCCCCCATTTTCAAATATACCATACCATTCCATCTCCTGATAGGCTTGTGATGTGAAACACAGGCAAGGAGTGTTTTTCTAAACACAGAACAAAGAAAGACAATAGCTAGAGTTGGACAAATGTAGTATCGAGAACAGTATTTCTGCCAAAGACTTGTTATTCTCATGCAACGTAAACACCTTCCTCAAAGAAATGCACTTAGCATACACTAGCAGTTTGGTCCATAAGTTTTTGGACAATGACACAATTTTTGTAATTTTGCCTCTGTTCACCATCAATCAAACCTGTGTGTGTTTCTGTCCCGTACTATTATTCGATGTCTTTGCCTGGCTAGATGAACAGGACCAGGAACCCTGTCATCAGACTCTACGGGTGAGTTGTATAATGGTGTGTGTGCATGTGACATACGAACATGAATTTCAAAAATCATTCAGCAGAAATGACATCATTACAGAATATTGCCCCAAGCTACCATCTAAATCCCACAACCTAAATCCCGTATGAGCATGAATTCAAGCTCATGTGTATAGATGAATAGACACAGCCGGCAGTACGACAACATATTTGCACACACACTCAGTGATGGTATTTACTGACAGTTTCCCGGGGGGATTTTAGAGTTGATGATTGAAAATTAATGTAACATACAGAAGGTGATGAGGAGCTCAGCTGTCACAGTATCTGGTAATGAGGGGGAATAGATAGTAGGAGTGTGAGAGAGGTGGAAAATAAGAGAATGAGAGCAAGTCAGAAGGTAAAGAGGAAGAATAGAGTGAAAAGGTAAACGAGAAACTGTGCACTACAACAGCTAAGAATGTGAGTCGGAGCAGTGTTACATACAACAGGTTCATGTTGTCCCATCTATCGCTCTAGTCTCTATTCACTTCACATTATATATTTTCATGCCAAAATACACAACATACACTAATTACTTAAGTCATAAAATTTTACTCTTGGCCCTACATTGTTAGATTTAGTACACTGCAGTCACTTTATTATTTAGTAGCCAGACCTCTCCTTTAGTATCATTACCGCAGTGCAGTCCTGTCATTAGACAGCAGTCTCAACAAAGACTCTCTTGAGCCAAGGAAATCTGAAGGCTTTTTCCTCTGTCTCACTGATGTTGCAGATGGCTGTTCCACCTTTCTCCTCTCTCTGTTCTTGTCCAACACGTTTATGGCTCAGAGGAACTTCATGCAAAGCCTGTGCATTCAAACTCTTTCTATTGAAAGTCTAGTTGATAGGACTAAAGATTTATACCACAACAGTTTTATATAATGTATTTACCCTCTCAATGGCAAATTTGAAAGAAAAAAATTATTACTTTTATTCCTCTTTGCTGGCTTGTATTCGTGGCTGGAGTCATTATATTTTCGGGTTCCATACATCACAATCTTGTGAATATGATATCTCAGTAACGTCTTGAAAAATTTGAATTTCTTCAAATTTGTCACAAATGTCCTCTTGGACCCAAGAAAGAAGCGATGAGAATTTGTTGGTAGAGGCATACAATTGCAAGGTGGTAATTCCAATTTTAAGTTAACAGTTATGGTACAAGTCTGCCTTATGTGATCAGCTAAAAAAATGTTTTAAGTATGTTAAATATGCAGGAAATTAGTTTATTATTGAGGGTGAAGTGTGATGAGGGTTTTGTCAGTTTTTTATAGGCACAATATATGGATAAAAGTACTGGCCCACCTACACATTACACCTACCAGAACTGCTCGGCCATGGAAACCCATGCCATGAAGCTCCCAATGCACAGTTTTTATGCTGATGTTAGGGAGGAGGTTTGGAACTCTGCAGTTATTGAGTCAGCAGAGCGTTGGCTACTTTTATGTACCTTAGGCCTCAGCACTCAGCGACCCTGCTCTGTACCCTTATGTAGTCACTTCCTAGCTGAGTTGCTGTGGTTCCTAAACACTTCCACTTTGCAATAATACCGCTTACAGTTGATGGTGGAATATCTAGGAGGGAAGAAACGTCACAAACTGACTTGTTGCAACGGTGAGTTCTTTAGAACAGCCCATTCTTTCACAAATGTTTGTAACGGCAGAGTGCATGTATAGGTGTTGGATTTTATACACCTTAAGACCTTTGAGTCTTAAGGCCCAAGGTTAGTAAGTCACACAATACTTTTGTCCATATGGTGTATGTTTTCTCAGTGGAACTTACTTCCTATGACAGTTTGTAGTCTGCACACAAGCACCTTGCTTTCCACCTCATCAGCATTTACTGACCGCTACCTCTTACCACCCTTTAAAACAAAACTTACATCCTTGCCTGATGTAAGCATAGGTGAAATTTTGTATACCTAAACTGATCACTGAAATGCCTGCAGAAATCTCAAAGCACAATGCTTCTGCATGACCTTCAGAAGCTGACTGGGCTGCCATCAGTATCTCCCTCCTTCTGGTACATGGGGCACTAACCCATGTGCTCCTAGGCTCCAATATAGTTGACAGTCTGGTGTCTCAATCTAACCTTTGTTTCTTAAAGGTTCAACTAAAGAAAACAACAGCACAACTTCCCTCTTAACCCTACCAGTATCTATTCATGTATTTTCTTGAGGTTTTGAGATATCTGCCACCACCAGCTGTGTGAGCATACATATGTACTGTGTCTGATCTGACATCACAACAATACATATTATCGATAAACTAACAAAAAGTGGTCATATGAACTTGGGCCAAGGGCTCATTCTGATCCTTGCCCTGGAGTACAATAACCAGAAATATGTTTGCTGAATAACTGGATACTGATTCAAAATGTTTTCTCTACAGCATTACAACATTAATCACAGCACAATTTTTACTCTTTCTTTAAAGAATAAAACAAACCCTGGATGCAAGACAAAACATCTCCTTTGGGCCAGCAAAGCTGCAATGGCTGACAGCCTAAAACTCTTTCTTTATAGAATGATCATATATTTTTCATCATAGCAGTGCTTTGAACCAAAGTGTGGGTTATCATTTCAATGGACTTCTAAAGAGTCGTAGTGTCATCAGAGACTGGAACTGTGGTGGCTTGGGCTTTCCCGAGCAAGTTGCAATGAAAATCCTGCACAAATTTACACACTAAATACAAACATCCAAACCAAAGAAATAGGGTATTACAAGACTCACTGTTGCCAGTGTTAGAGAGTAGTGAACTACATATAACACTGCCCTGCATCAAAAAAAAAAAGAAAAATCTGCTGTTTTCCAGAAAGTAGTTGATATTGCCTAATTCAATGACGCTGAGTTCAAAAATACCAATAAGAATATTCACGTACAGTTTTGTCACAAAATGCAAATCCATTTTTTCACATATGATCCATTTGTGCTCATTGTATTTCATTGCTTCTCCATATTCTTGCATATTTTTCATAGGTTTCTTTTAACCGGACCAGTTGGCACAGATGCAAACTAATTGCCATTATACAGTAGGACACATTTTAGGCTGGCTTTTGAGCTGTCAATGAACAGCCTCCAATCATCTGCATCGTACTCACAACCCATTGCACCCAAAAGACCTTCAACATCAACACAACAGACAAAGTCATCATCCATTTCAAAGAATGGAATAAGATCCTTTTCACGATGCCTATAAAAAGAAAATTTGGTTCCTGGAGCCAGGAGGTTTTTCTCACTGAGCCTAGACCCAAGCAACTCAAATGCTTCCTTTGGCAGATCCAAATCTCGTACTTACTCTAACTCTGGCTGAGTGAATAACTGGGGGACAGATGAGCTACTAGAAGATGGATCTTCAAAGTCCTCATCACTAGAATGTTGTGCATCTGGAGACAAAGCATCATCAGACTCTTCTCTCTCATCACCTAAGCCAGTAAAAATGGGAGGTAGTGTTTCATCTGAATGTGGTACAGGTCTCATTGCTGATGGCAGGTTAGGGTAATTGATAGATGACTTATTTTTAGAACTGTATCCAGAAATATTGACTAAATAGAAGTAGCAGTCATCAAAGTGATTCTGTGGCTCACTTCATACCATTGGAATACCAAAACCCAAGCTCTTTCTCTTTCCCTTAGTCCATGTTGGGAAGTTTTCCCACACACGCCCGGCAAACTGAATGAGATGCCCATGGCTTGTCTTGGTCGCCCAATTTCATACCAAAATAGGCAAAGTATGCTTTTTCACAAAATCTGTTATGATTTGTCGCTGTTTGGATTTAGTGAAGCATCCACAAACTTTACATTTGTTTCTTGCGAAAAAAAAATGTGACATGATAGAGCAAAATGAATATTATTTTTGAAACAAGTGTTAGATTTCATACAGTAAATATGATGCAGGGTGGTGTAATTGATCTAGCATTTTAACTACATTTGGTAGCTGCATTCATATTTGCATACAGCGGTTATTCAAGTAATTCAATTACTTCTTTTGACATTTTTTGTAATAACTGAAACTGTTAAAACTATTTTGAGCAATCTCATGTTTGTGAGAGTGCAAGTGCAACAAGAGCAAGCACTGCTCAGTCCTAACACAGCGGCAATATCACCAAGGATCAAGGTCAGCCTAAAGAAGATGGCCATACTTAAACAAATACACGACACCTGCGCCTACATTTTTACTAGCCAAGAGTAAATACAGTCTCTACTGCAAAGAGTGATTATTTCCTTATAAAATAGTGTGAACTACTTTTTCCAAGTAGCTTTAGTTAACCAAAGTAGACATCTCCCTAGAGTAGTTTTGCTGAAGTTCAGCTTCTTTCAGTGAAGTAACTGCAAGCTTCCAAAGATATGATTTCAAAGTAGCTTCCCCAACACTGACTATTGCTATATGGACACTCATACATGTAAAAGCCAAACATGTCAGGGGAAAAAAAAATAAAATCCTAATTTTTTGTTTCATATTCAGGTCCTTCCTTCCGACCCCACAGGGAAATCATTACTTCTATCCTTCTAAATATGCATGTTGTTAATTATGCATCTTGTTATCACTGGCTAATCTGCATACTCTCATGTATAAAGTCCCTCTCATTACCATTCAGAAGGCCATCTCACAGGTGTGCTGAGTAAATATACAACACACTGTAGCTGATTAAAAAAAAACAACCAAAACACACACACACAGACGCACGCACGTACACACACACACACACACAAACACCGAGTTTATACTCAGGGCTAGAAGTGCGCCTTCACACTTGCATATTCAAATACACAGGGACATATTAAAACAAGTGGAGACACATAAGCTTGCTCACTCAAGCATGTAGACTCCCAGAAACATACACATTTACACGAAAACAATGAGAGTGGACATCAACCAAATAGCAGACATATTATGCAACCCTGCTGACAGAAGGTTCAGGTTTCCCTTGTACGGGTGGTGGTTTGGTCTGTGCCAACTCATTAAGTACACAGCTGGCCAAAAGAGTTGGAATGGGGTAAGACCACATGGGTCCTCAGATGAGTGTCTGATTGGATTTTCACACAATATTTAAGAATATAAAAGGCTCTTTGTGACATATGATAACATATAATGTAGTATATAAAAGTATACTTTTATATACTGCAGCTATATAAAACTGTAGCTTCATTTGACTGAAGCAAATTAAGCATTTGTACTTCTTATTATGCATAAGGAAAGTGGTTTATATAAAAGGTATGGAGATGGCTATTGTTGTGAATTGGCTCTACATAAATACAACTGTACTTAACATTTAGTACTTGAAATTAAATTTCAATCCTCTGCAAACAACAAATAAACAAACATTTTATTCTCATTTACTGCAGACATAACAAAACACGTTATACTACAATACTGTAGGTTGTAGGCAGCTCTCAAAGTTTGGCAGCAAAGGAAGTGGAAGACTGATTATTATTCAAATAATAATAATAATAATAATAATAATAATAATAATAATAAACAGACAACAAGGGACTCACTCAGGTTCCATTTGAGCCCAGTGGTGATTGTCTGGCAGGGTCCACCTACTGGAATGAGGCTGCACCAGTCCCCCTCCAGACCTGTGTTCACGTCCAGTCTGTGGCTGCCCTGCTGGCACACAGCATTAATGTGAACATGAATTAGTATGTATGCAAATGTGTGTGTGTGTGTGTGTGTGTGTGTGTGTGTGTGTGTGTGTGTCTGTGACACCAAAGAAACATGAAAACAGAAATCAAATTTGGAGCAAGGCTTCTTAAACTTTTTCAGCCCCACCTGGGAAACTTCTCCATCAAGGCTCATTAAAATAAATGATTGCTCCTGTCAAAGCTGTAACCAATTTTCAGTTGCTGCCTGTACTCTAAAAAAAGACCTTGCCATTTTGAATTATAATCTATTTTACTGTGCATCGCAGGGGGCCAGAACATTTTTGTAATGACACCTATAACTGTACTAACAAGCAGCTTTAAACTCAAAAGTACTTACAGAGTTATGGATACCTCACTTGAAGTTGAAAAATACTGTCTATTGTAATGTTTTTTAAAATCTTTGAAAGAAGACTACCTAATGCAAATCTTCTACTTTCTAATCGTGTCTAAAAGATGAATAAAGAAATGATTTTGAGCTACAGTGACATTTCATGTAGTGCTTTACAAAGACAATAAACATAAACAAAATTCTGAAATGTCACAGTATTCCTTAGAAAAACCTGGGCTGGGAGACAAAAAGCAAGAGAGTCACACAGTATAGGTGCAAGCTAGCCTCCAACTTTTCAGGCTAAATAATGACTTTGGTTTCAGTGCACTGGTTATATTACAGCTTGATGCTGGGACATAAAAAAGGTCAAGACAAAGTTTCTCACATTCACAGCATATACCAAATATAAAAATAAGTACCCTAGTTTCATTACAACACATAGATGTATTTGCAAAGGAATGCTGTGACTGTAGGAAAGTGTAAAAAGCCTCAAACTGAACAATTATGTTATCATCAACACTATGATTTTGGGCTACCATTGCCATGTATGTTTAATCTACCATATGCTCAAACATTAAACACAAAAAGTGTTGACAGCTACAACTTACACAAGCCATCAAAAAGATAAAAGAATCACACAGACAAAGACAGCACAATATTCAATTAAGAGTTTGAAATCTTTTGGTGTGACACGTTTAAAGTTTCCTGTGCTTGGCTTCCTGGAGTTAGAGAGCCAAAGGGAAGGAATGATGAGGAAATTCTAAGCTTCGGAGCTTTTGGTGTTTAGGAAACAACCCGGAGGATGTTTTCTATACTTAAACACAGTATCTTTGTGTAAATGTGTCAAAGTGACACAGTGAAGAAGGAACAGAAAATCAAAGAAAATGCATGCGAATCTGCACATGAACACACACACATGCAACAGAGGCTTGACTCAGAGTAAGAATGTAGCCTTTTCTGTTTGTGAAGATAGCTACTAACAACGTGAAGATGAACTCTAGGGGGGAGTTTAAGTTTCAAAGTTAGATTGTGACAAATCCAACACAATGTTTTTTTCAATTATGAGGAGTAAATAGGCTAAAAATGTTGTTACATATATTGGTATGCTTATATTTTTCTACATTTCCTTCCTAACACATATCACATGCTAAAACTAAAGCATAGGAGCAATATCTAAACCATGTAAGAACCATGAAAGTACAATGCTCAAGGTCTTGTTTACTCATTCTGTGTTGTGTGGTATTGATTGAGTTTACCTTTTAGCAGCCGGGTGTCATTTGCACATGATTCAATAAAGATAAACACAGCGAGCGGATGGTTGTGTATAATGGCACAGCAATCTTGCATGGCACATGGTGCATATTTTAGGTAGCTGCTTGAATTTAATGAAAAGAAAGAGAAGCTTTGCACACAACTGCAGACAACAAATTCTGTGCAAACTAAAAGCATTCATTTTTTAAAAAACAAATTACTTACTAATTTATCTTACTAATCCAGACTGCTTTACCAACATCTCTGCTTCAAACACAATAAATGTAATTTTTTTGTAACTCACCGGACACTTTATTAGGTACACCTTCCTAGTACCAGGACAGATCCCCTTTTGCTTTCACAGCTGCCTTAATTCTGGGTGGCATAGATTCAACAAGGTGGTGGAAACATTCCTCAGAGATTTTGGTCCATACTGACATGATAGCATCACACAGTTGCTGCAGATTTGTCAGCTGCACATCCGTCATGCAAATCTCTCGTTCCACCACATCCCAAAGCTGCTCTATTGGATTAAGGCCTGGTGACTGTGGAGGCCATTTGAGTACAGTGAACTCATTGTCATGTTCAAGAAAGCAGTTTGAGACGATCTGAGCTTTGTGACATGGCACATGATTATACATGGCTATACAGTGGTTACCAGCCTAAACATATGACACAAAGCAGGCTGGATCCATGTTTTCATGTTGTTTATGCCAAATCCTGACCCTATCATCCAAATATCACAGCAGAAATGGAGACTTTCAGACCAGGCAACATTTTTTCCAATCTTCTATCGTCCAATTTTGGTGAGCCCATGCAAATTGCAGCCTCAGTTTCCTGTTCTTAGCTGACAGGAGCGGCACCCTGTTCAATGTTTGATGTATTATGTGTTCAGAGATGCTCTTCTGTATACCTTGGTTATAATGACTGGTTATTTGAGCTATTGTTGCCTTCCTATCAGCTCGAAACAGTCTGGCCATTTTCCTCTGATGTCAACAAGGCATTTTCACCCAGAGAACTGCCACTCACTGGATATTTTCTCTTTTGCAGACCATTCTCTGTAAACCCTAGAGTTGGTTGTGTGGGAAAAATCCCAGTAGATCAGCAGTTTCTAAAATACTCAGACCAGCCCAACTAGCACCAACAACCATGCCACATTCAAAGTCACTTAAATCACCTTTCTTCCCCATTCTGATGCACAGTTTGAACTTCAGCAGGCTGTCTTGACCATGTCTACATGCCTAAATGCATTGCGTTGCACCCATGTGATTGGTTGATTAGATATTTATGTTAACAAGCAGTTGAACAGGTGTACCTGACATAGTGGCCGGTGAGTATACATCTGCTGGCTGGGTAGAGTGACTAATTAAAAGGGTTTACTATTTTAAGCATTATTTACTTGTTTCTGCACATTGGCTCTGAGTATTCAGTGCTCTTGATCTCCTATAAGTGGCAGATGATTGACAGATATTAGGAGTCAGTTTTCTGGGCAGTCTCCCACTTCCCACTTGTTAGCTGTTCTACAGATGTGGTATTGTAGGGTCTGTAGCCTACAATATAAAGCGCCTTGAGATGACAGTTGTTGTGAATTGGTGCTATATAAATAAAACTGAATTGAACTGAATTGAATGTGTAAGGTCAGGAAATCACAAAACTGCCGAAGCACAGTGAAAACATTCAGCTATTATATTAAATGGACTGGTACTTATATAGCGCTTTTTTACTCTATGTGAGTACTCAAAGTGCTTTACACTACATGTCTCATTCACCCAATCACACACACATTTATACAAGCCCCTTTTTCTACACTTAAGTGCTTTTCTAACATTCACTCACACATTCATACTCCGATGAGCGCATCAGGAGCAATGTGGGGCTCAGTATCTTGC
>VUQI01042765.1:0-13903 GCA_015106735.1 Paratilapia polleni | reverse complement strand
CAAAGCACTACATGTCTCATTCACACACACATTTATACAAGCACTTTTTTCTACACTTAAGTGCTTTTCTAACATTCACTCACACATTCATACTCCGATGAGCGCATCAGGAGCAATTTGGGGTTCAGTGTCTTGCCAAAGGACACTTCGGAATGCAGACTGGGGTAACCAGGAATCAAAACACAGACCTTCCGATTAGTAAACGACCTGCTCTACCTCCTGAGCCACAGCCGCCCTTACTACTAATATTAGAATATTAGAAACAAAGTTGGGAAGTTGTCTTTTCTGTCTTGCATTTATTACACTAAATTATTAATATCAGTACAGAACTTGCTCCAGTACAGAAGGTAGATGAGTTACCTCAGGTATCACACTTTATCATTTAAATCAGCTACTGCACTGACAAGTTTCACTCCTCAAAAGGGCATCAGGTAAACAGGCTTGTAGTTCTGACCTCGACTGTGTGCGCTAGAATGATTTATAGCATGATTTTGGCTGACACAGTGTTGTGCATTGCGTGTCCCACAACACAGAGAGCCAGCTTCCTCAAGCATCTTCAGAGGCTGGGATACTAATTTGAGTAAATGTGGCTCTGGTTGGTCCTCCAACCAGGATTCAATAAAGCAGATACTAACAGAAAAACAAACAATAGATAAAGTCAATGCAACTTTCCCCTCTTTTTTCCAAGATCGAAACGGAGTAAATTTAGCTCTACATGGGGACCTAGACTGATTAAAACATCCTCTTGGTGTTTAGGGATGCAGAATCAAGAGCTTGTAAGCAGCCCTCACAGTGTCCCTATCCATAACTT
Organism: Paratilapia polleni; assembly: GCA_015106735.1. NCBI lineage: Eukaryota > Metazoa > Chordata > Actinopteri > Cichliformes > Cichlidae > Paratilapia > Paratilapia polleni. The sequence continues at coordinate 13,092 of VUQI01042765.1, read as the reverse complement.
AATAAAAGACACCATAATTATGCAATGCCCTGAGCCAGCTATAGAAAACACATAACTTCTGCACATTTCCCAAAAACAGCATAATAAAACTTTGACACTTCATTTGGGATACAAAAACTAAAATAAACAGACAGAAACCTGATTAAATCAGTGCATGCCTAAGTCACAAAGATGCACTGATTTAATCAAGATGAAGACACATGCCTCACACCTTTCATACAATGTGCAGGTTTAATGGGATATTGCAGTTATAAGTAGCTTGAATGCTATATACTGTTTCAGGTGACATAATCCCCACTTGTCAAATTTGCAAAATAGACAAAAAAAAAAAAGGTAATTTAACTCTGGTCGTAATTTGTTGGCAACGTGTGTGTGTATGTGTGTGTGTGTGTGTGTGTGTAGATTGTGTACACAATATGAACAACTCCGTATGTACAGATTGTACCAAACACTGAAGTTAAGCACGTAACGAACCTGTGATTGCATGGAATACGTGTGGTGAGGATATCTGGCAAAAGTTGTAAACACTTCAATTACAGATGTAACTTGAACAAATAGCACTGGGCTTTTCGAAGGTTGCGTTCACCTTCATGTACAGGCGTCTGCGTTCATCAGTCGCCGGCGAATTGGAGCTGCGTTGACAAACGAGCTTAATTTACCTTCACTGAAGTAAGATTAATTGGAGGTGTCGAGGTATGAAGCAGCAAATGACAACACGCCTTTGGAATAATGACAAGAAGTAGGGAGCGAGTGTATGAGAGAGAGGTTTACTTAAGGTATTACAAGGTGTCATCAGGAAGTGTGACAGTTAGCTGTTTGTCCCGAAGACCTCTCAAATAAACAACACTGGGGAGTATGGGGGGGGGTGTCCCAAATGGTGGCCATTCAGCCTACTTGTAATCTCAATCAACTGAGGAGCATGAGAAAGTGGTTAGCATTGAGAAAAAACAATTTGGGAACATCAAAAGAGATTCACTCACTCTCATTCACAACAGCAAATTGGGGCACCATAAGAGCAGAAAAGTGTGTGCGTGTGCACGCGCACGCGTGTGTGTCCTCTTGAAGTGATTACTTAACAAAGAAACAAAGTGTTCAACACTCCAATCAAGGTGGAAGCAGAGCAAGGAAAAGAACGTTTTTGAGAAAGAACAGAAAATGAAGGGCTGGGCGAGGGGTGATTGGAAGGACTGGGAGACATTGTGCTCCCCTGCTAGTCTAGCGTGGGGAAAATACACTGTGGGTCTGCCTGTGTGTGTAGTGTTCATTATGCAGCTTAAGGGAAAGATACAGCTACGCTAAGTCCACCTTTCGCTTTATGAAAAATGAAATGGAAATGTGCTTTGTAGCTCAAGATGTAAAAACTAAATAGAAACATTAGTGTGGGAATCATTTTATATTAGCATGTCTCTGCATTTGGCAGTTGGCCAAGTAGCTAGATAGACAACTTCATTAATCCCAAAAGGAAATTATGGGTTTATTGTGGGTTTGTAACGCACTCACAGGTCTGAGTAGATATGCCAAGCTTGTTCCCTGTATGATCAACAGTGGGAGTCGTGTCATGGACAGAGCATGGTAGAGGGTTTCGACAGATGCCATGGCCTGGTCAAATCTGCCCGCCAGACCACCCAGTGTCACTATTGTATCCACCTGGAACAGCAAACAGAGTTGGATAAAACACAGAGAAATGTTAGTGTTTGATATAGTGGTCTGGTCCTGTGGCAGGATGCTGGCGTTTGCCTCACTGAAGAAACATGAGATCAGCAAAATGACAGGTATGCCAGTAGAAAACAAACAAGGAGAAATACAATTTATAAAAAAAGAAAGTGCATTGCCCTGTCTGTCAGATACCATGCTCTTTGGGGAAAAGAAAAAAATCCATAAAAATACTGGGAAATTTAGGGCTTTGTAACCAGATGAATTGTGCAAAACATCACGTGAGTCAGAATGATTACTACTTGTCAAATTTAATGGGCTCTACTAACTACAGGTAAATTGCCATGCAATTCTGACAGATTTCTCAGTAAAATGAGTAAATAGAATCCAACTTTGAATTTGGCAGCTATTTTTCAGAATGAACTATGGGGACAAGTAAGTCATAAAGGAAACTCGAAGGACACTTGGAGAGCACATCTTCCATCACAGCCAGTGCCAATACAGAAGGTGATCTGATCCTTAAATGGAAAACATGAAAAATGTTTGTGTTCTACCTCTGCACATACTCTACCTCTACACCAATTTCCCAGCATTTGCATACTGTTGCTTTAAGCCAAAGAGGCAAAAAAAAGGGCATTTGGAGTACAAACCTCTTCAACAAGGCCAGTGCCCTATCTTGGCTTTAAGTAATTCTACTGATAGACAGACAAACACACAAACAATACAGAGAACATACCTCCGCTTTGGCTTTCACATTGGCAGAAAAACAAACAGCCCAGAAAAGAAATAAGACGGAGAACAGATTAAAAAAGGAAAAAAGAAAAAACAAAAACACAGAGCTGGATTGGCCCGTGTATAGATGTGGACCATTAAACTACGGGTAAACAAAATTATTATCAGGAATTAACAGGTGAACATGTTAAAAGAAAATCAAGTGAGCTAAGCGAATTACCATTTCCTGCAACTTCAAAGCTAAAGTAACTTTGTGCCAGGAGTTCACTAAAGAACAATATACACAGCTCTCAGCAGTTATATCCTCATACAAAGTCTCCAAGCAGTCAAACACCAGTACTGGCAGCCTTAACACCCAACAGAGTCTAAGGGGCAAAGGCGCTGTCACACTCTGACGACTGACAGTCACACCAACATGAAAAATGAACCAAATGCCATCGATCATACGCCCTTCAATGTTTGCACTTCAACCACTTTTTTTTTTTTTTTTTTACCAACATAGCTTGACCTGCAGCTAAACATTAGTGACATACAGAAACCAAATAATGAAGTTATTTCTCTGTTTAGCAATTTCTGATTTTAAGAATTTACACAAAAAAAACAAACACCTTTGAGCAAGAAAACATTCGACACCTTTAGCCTACATAGGGTACATTAAGTTAAAGATTTTATATTTGAATGACAACACAAGAAAACCAATGCTTTTTCATTTATTCAACAAAAAGAGAAAAAGTATTTAAAAAGTAAGTACAGTCCTTGGCCTCAAAAGCTTACAATGCCTCCTTTAGAAGAAGAAAACTTTTGGTAGGCATTTTGCATAACTGTCCACCAGTGTCAGACAAAGTCATGGTGAAACTTCTGACCAGTTTTCCATGCAAAATGTCTTCAACTTCAACATGTTTAAGGGTTGTTTTGCATGTCCTGCCCCTTATCATATTCCCTACAACATTTTAATTCAATTCAAATTCGGGCTTTTACTAGGTAACTCTGTTACTCTGTAACCCTTCGTTTTTTTTTCCTTTTCAAAGTATTCCTCAGTGGATATGAAAGTGTGCTTAGAATCATTATCCAATCCACTTCTTGTTCAACTTCAGCATGGAGACAGATGGCCTATTATCTTCAAGTAGTTTTTGATATGAAGCAGAATTCATAGATGAATCAAAGACCAGTCCCCGAGGCAGAGAAACAAGCCCAAACTACAACATTTCCACCACCATGTGTCACAGCTGGCGTGAAATTATCCTAAAAATGCTGTCTTTGGTCTGTGCCCAACATATCTACTGTTGCTGTAGCTAAACAACTCTATATTTGTTTCATCTGTCTAGAGGTTATTATTCCAAAAGGCCTGCTCTTTGGCTGTATTTTAACTTGCTTCCTGTTTTATTTTCTCTAATATTCTTTTTGCAAATGCTTTTTCCCCCAGCACGCCTCCTATGCAGGTAAATTTTTTACAATCTCTTCCCAGTTGCAGACACATGCACATTTGACACCAACTTAGCAAGAGTTAATGTACCTGCAGATCCTGTGATACATTTTTCATGTTCTTGGAGACTCCTTTTTGCATCAAAAAGTTTGCTCTTGGGCTGAAGTTGCTACGGCAGCTAATACTGCACAAATTGGGACATTTGAAATCTGTGCTACTTTTAGATGATATTCCTCAAAGTGGAATGCCTAATTTGCCAGTCTCCACACATATATATCTGTTTTTTCTGAAGGCCTTGTACGTGCCTGCATGTGTGTCAAGTAGGGAAGCTGGGCACGGAGCACTGGAGAGCAGAAAAGTGTAGTGAAGTAGAAAAACCTGTCCATAAGTATTTGTAAAATGACACAATTGTACAAAATGTATTTTTTTGTACACCACCACAATTAATTTTGAATTAAACATCAAGATGTGACTGAAGTATAGACTTTCAGCTTTAATCCAAGCTTTTTAGCAAATGTATTGCAGTGACTGATTAGGAATTACAGCCATTTTTATACATATTCCCCCATTTTTAGAGGCTCAAAAGTAATTGGACAACTGACTTATAAGTAGTTTCATGGCCAGGTGAGGCCTGTTCCCTTATAACAGATTAAGCAGATAAAAGATCTGGAGTTGCATATGGTAGCTGTTCACAGGAACTCTCAATATGAGGGTCCAAAGAGTTGTTGATGTAAAGGAGGCCATCATTAGGCCTCTGAAAAGACCTGAAAGACCACAGAAGATGACCAAAATGGATGAACCAGGTAACTAGTGTTGGTTGATGATGTGACTGCTAATAGAAGTAACAGGATGAATTCTGAAGTGTACAGGACTGTACTCTCTGCTCAGATTCAGCCAAATGCTGCAAAACGGATCTGACAAAATGGATAATGACCCAAAGCATAGCGCAAAAGCAACCCAAGAGTTTCTCAAGGGAAAGAAAATTGGATATTTTTCAATGGCCAAGTCAGACACCTGATCTCAAGCATGCCTTTCAGTTATTAAACACAAAACTGTAGGCAGAAAGACCCACAAAAAGCAGCAAGCAAAAAGCAACTGAAGGTGGCTGCAGTGAAGGCCTAGCAGAGCATTTCAAGGGAGAAAACACAGCATTGGGTGATTTCCACAGATTCTAGACTTCAGGCAGTGATTGACTGGAAAGGATTTTCATCCAAGTATTAAAAACAATCCGTATATTGAAAATTATGTTAGTTTTACCAATTACTTTTGATTGACCCCTTGAATTAAAGATGAAAGTCTGCACTTCAGACTTTTTCTTTTACAGTTTTTTGATGCGAAATCCACTGTGGTGGTGGACAGAAGCACAACTACAAAAAAAATAATCTTTGTTTAAATACTTATAGACCTGACTGTTTTTTCTCCCCAATTTCTGTGCATGAATTAGCCATTTTTAAATACAGGGCAGGAAACTACTGCAGTGTCCCTTTGTCAGCCAGAAATGCCTTTTTATTTCCATGTTTACTTGACAACAGTGCACCGCAACTTCAGTGTATTCAATATTCTTCAACACTTAAAGGAACTAAGATGCAACTTATGCTTTAGCTCATCAAACTAAATGTGTCATAACTGACTTTCTCCCTCAGGAGTTGCAGTTAAAACAAAACCAAGTGCAGAGATTGAGGTTATTTGAACATCTGGCTGTCGCCCCCACATGCAGAGACATCACCTAAACTGTAAACAACACTTGGTAAACAAACTCCCCTCTGTGAGAGAGATAGATAAAAAGAGAGAGAGAGAGACAGAGAGATAGAAAGAGACATGGAAAACACATCTTTTCAAACTTTACCTCTGGTCTTAACATGGTAAGGATGGTGTTACTCTATATTATTTTCCTCTGTGTTAACAAATCCCAAGACCAAAACTGCTGAGCAATGTAGCTTTTAGCAAGTGTTACTCAAACCAGAGTAAAAAGTACATTTTTGGTGGGCTGTTTTTACCTAAAGACCAACAGCCTACACATTTGATGTTCTACACCACCAGACCCATGTCGACCTATGTGCCAGTGTGGATTATCTACACCCACTGGCCACTTTGTTAGGTACACCTTGCTAGTACCGGGTTGGACCCCCTTTTGCCTGTATAACTGCCTTTATTCTTAGATTAATTCTTAATTCATCGATTCAACAAGGTGCTGGAAATATTCCTCAGGGATGTTGGTCCATACTGACAGCAACCTGTGCGAACTGTAGCCTCAATTTCCTGTTCTTAACTGACAGGAGTGGTACCAGGTGTGGTCTTCTGCTGCTGTAGCCCATCTCCTTCAGAGTTTGACATGTGTTATTTGAGTTACTGTTGCCTTAATGTCAACTCAAAGCAGTATGGCTATTCTTCTCTGACCTTTGGCATCAACAAGGCATTTTTGCACAGAAATCTGATGCTCACTGGATATTTTCTCTTTTTCAGACCATCCTCTGTAAACTCCAGAGAAGGTTGTGTGGGAAAATCCCAGTAGATCAGCAGTTTCTGAAATACTCAGACCAGCCTGTCTGGCACCAATAACCATGCCACGTTCAAAGTCAGTTAAGTTATCTTTCTTCCCCATTTTGATGCTTGGTTTGAACTTCAGCAGGTCGTCTTCACCACGTCTACATGCCTAAATGCATTGAGTTGCTGCAATGTGATTGGCTGATTAAATATTTACATTGATGAGAAGTCCAACCCGATACTAGCAAGGTGTACCTAACAAACTGTCCACCAAGTGTATGTGCTTTTGAATAACAATGTAGGCCTGTATTACAAAGTAAGGGGCTATATTGGTGTAAGTAAGAGATTTGCTTCATGCGATACAATTTGTTCATTACCTTTTTTTCCTCTTTTAATGCAAATTATTATTCAGTAATGAATCCACAGAAAACTGTTGTATTTATCCTTGAAGTGGAATCTCTTACTCACAACAGTAAAGGCCCTTTTTCTCATCCATCCATCAAACCATCTACCAAATTCATCTGTGATGCCCTTCACTCTCTTGTTACAGCTTAGTAAGAATAAATTCTTTTGTAATTGTTTTATACAAGAGTGCCCTGACAACTAAAACTGCTATCAGAATGAAACATGAAACAAGGGTTCGTTCTAAATTCTCAACAAGGTGAAAAAAATACAGGACACAAAATCTTAAAAAAGTAAAGAATATTGAAAAGGAACACAGAACAATGACTAGAGGATGGGGGGAAAAACAGTGTATTGTGTTTCAGCCTTCAATGACACACCATCTTGCTCAATCTTCACTTTCCATCAACACTTCTGTTGTGCCGGCTACGCATATCAAACACTATACAACTGTATGAATTTTTATTTGTTCATATTTCATGTTTGTTTACTAAAAACAAACCAGCAAGCAGGGCAAGGAGACTCTCATGGCTGAAAACTTCACAAGCTGACTCTACAGATCTGGTCGGTTCCCTTTACAAGTTGGTTGGGGGAAAAGAAGTAAGCAAAGCCGGCTCTGAAAAAAATCTGCATCAATTTATTAAGGATAATGAAGACAAGAAACACTGAAGAAAGTTAAAAGGGGGAGGTAAGGAGAGACGAGCTAACTAAACAGACCAGCGCACGCATCACGTGTTGGGACACACACACACACACACACATATACACATATATATATACATATAAATATAAATAAACACACACTAATCTACCCAGCATAATCCCATGGTAACATTTTTTGGGGGATTTCAACCAACACAATATGAGATAAACTGAGTGCTAAGCTGTATGGAGGAAAACATATGGGGGCTGATAGGGTGACTCTTCAAAGCCCAAACATCACAATGCCCAGTAATCTGCATATGTTATGTATATATTCATCTATATACATAATTCATTTAAACAGGCTAAGTGAATGGAAATTATTGAATATGGGAACAAGAGAATATGTATAACACCATTAAGATAAAAATCTTTCATATAGCCTATACCTATTCTAAGTGTTGAAGAGAACAAAAGGTCAAGTAAGAGTTATAGTGGGTAAAGAGAGGAGGAAAAGCCTTGGAAAACAAACAAAGAAAGTTATCACCGGCAACTCTTATAGAGCGCCTAAAACTGATTGCCAGGCTCCTATCTCTTGCAGGCAAACAGACGGACAAACAGTGCGTGCCAGTTCAAAAGGCAGATTAAATATTAGCTGGAAAAAAGGGCCCATGGAAAAGCAGGACAAAAGTATAGCTCCTCTTAAAGCCTGGCAATGAATAACAGAGTGAAAATGCACAATGTGGCATCATGTCTATGAGATGAAGCGAATGTGTGTTGGTGTCTGTCCCAGTCAGTTCACATCTCTAAGCTACTGAAACCACAGACACTCAGGTGTGATTAGAGCAACACTCATTACGCTGTTAAAAATTCTAGTAAAGGAGGAAAAAAGAAACACTGAGAAAGAATGAGAGTGAGAAGAGGACAGAGACAAAACATAATGCTCTATGACAGTACTCTTAACAATGATCACTGTTAGAATTCTTAGATTAAAAATGTACTGTTTACTATATTACTATACACTATATTATGGACATTCTGTGTACCTCTGCTGACATTTTGGGAGTTAGCCTGGAAATTGAATGAACCTCTGGATCATGTCATTGTGTGTACGAATGAGCTACCAGGCAGCAGCGGGCTGAGCATGAGGCTCCGAGCTGCCTGGTAGCTCATTTCACAGTTCTAGATATCACGTTGTTGGGAAATCTTTTACACTTTGAAAAGATCACAACAAAAGTGAAGTATTTCATTTTAAAACAGCCAAATCAGACTTTGCATTTTTTGTGTAGGTGTAATGCTATTCCAATGATTTTTTTCAACAGCTATTTCTTCAGGGGATGTTGAGTGAGCATGGATGTTCTTTTCAGGCAGAGAGATTGTTTCATATCCGTACACCCACACGCATTCACTCCAGGGATTTGCCACCAGAAAACCCACAGTAAAACACTACTGACCTCTGAGCACCTCATCTTAAGTACCTGAAGACTGAATTCCTTACTTAAGGGCACAAAACTGTGGGAGACATGAGCTTTACTTATTTCTTTTACCCAGTGCTACATCGACAGGAAGTTACTCTCATAAAAACTGTGATAATATGCATCCATCCAGTATTTATGCTTAGCAAAGCTCTAGTCTTATACATAATAGACAGATTAGATTAATACAGAAGAAAGTGTTTCCCAAAATGTCAAAATATTCCTTTAATAATAAATATAAAATATAAATATCAGAAGTAATTCTGTATGAATTGTGTGGAATTTACCTGTAACTGTCGCCTCTGAATCTCCTCCACCATGATTGCAAGACACTTGGTAAAGTCCGTAAGATCCTGGTCGGCTGTTTCTATCAGCTTGCACCCCTACACACAAAGAAAAATCACAATACACAGGCAGGCAACAAAACGCAATCCAACAGATGTACATAAACATAGATAGTGTAACAAATACCTAAGATAAGGGATAGGGGGATAAGAGAAAAACAGAAAGAGATATGGAGATGGAGAGAGGTATAAATCAGTGTTTCACTGTTTTCTGGCTGTCTTTGGGTTGTGTTATTGAATAATGTAGAGGTTCCAGTCAGTGGCCCTAAACTACAACAACCATGCTCTGGCTTACTCTCCTTCTATCTCTTTCTCTCGCCACAGTGTCACTTTCCTCCAAAACACAGCGACTTTGCTATTTCACTGACACACACACACACGCACACACACAGACAGAGCAGTCAGATCACAAACTTGTTCGCTGTGCTCTGTTTGATCCCATCCATCCTCCCTCTCCTCCCCTCCTCTTCCATCAACTCTCCACCCCCACCCTTCTCTCTGTCTCCCTCCCTTGCTGATGCTTTTCTGTTTTCTGCCTTCCATTTATGCAGAATTATTCACCGTTTGCAAGAAATCTCTGAAGGAACGGCTCACATTTTCCCATATTTCTGCTTCAAAGCCATTACCATAACAGACTGTTTTCTCTCACAGAAAAAAAAGGCATTGCTCTTTTTTTTAAGACAACCTGTGTGATATTTGTGAAAAGGGTCTAAATATTGCAGACAGCTACAGAGAGAGAGAGAGGGAAATCGTGAAGAAGGAAAAAGGAGAGTGACACAGCTGAAGGCATCAAATAATGTGTGATGGGTGCCTGATCATGTGTGTGTTTTGTGTATGCGTGATGATACTGAATCTGCATTTCAAACTGTAAACAGTGTGCATCAGTGGCGTCTGATCAAAGTGACACAGCACAAAGATCGCACAGGCACTGTATTTTGTTTTCTCTAAGGTGTGTGTGTGTGTGTGTGTGTGTGTGTGTGTGTGTGTATGCATGTCTGACTTTGCCCTGTATTAATTATTTATTGAACTGCGCTTGTGGGTTGACATTTTGCTTGCAATAAACAATGGAAAGTCCCCTTCATGAAATAATTTGCATTTTATTTTTATGACCTTGAATAGTTGAATCTAAATATGCCTACATGTACAAATTTCTTGCACACTGACGTTCACAGGGACTAAAGGCTATAACGAAGAATGTCAAAGAAGGACTCTGGAGAAGCGCTTTCTTGTACCTGGACTGTGTCTCTGTCACCTACAAAATTGCAGATCGCCGCTTCTATCTCTAATATCCTCATGTAATGTTTAATCTTTGTAGTGAGCTATGTGTAGCTAACCCTTTTCCATTTCTTTTTTATCACTGTATTATTATATAGCTATTTTCATGGCCACTTATTAATCAAGTCCACTTTCCAAATATAGTGGTAATTTTTAGCTATAGTTAAAGGAAAAAGTGAAGAAGACGCCCCATCCATTCATCCATCCATCCTTTTAAGGGCTAAGGCCTCAGTCAGGCCTAGGAACCGGTTGGCTGCCTGGCAGCCAGTGGTTGAAATTGATTGCTAAGCACCAGTTATGGAGGCCTAAAGACCGGTCAGTGAACCTATGGTAACCACTGATTGCTAGGGAAAAATGTGTATTCCCTGACCGGTTGGTGAGTGGTTACAGGAAGTTGCTTGTTGTCACAAGGTGAAATTAGTTGCAAAGAGATATACAGTGATGCACCGAAAACCTCCTTGTGATTGCTTTGGTCACGAGCAGATTGCTGCAGTCGCCTGTAGTTTATATGGAAGATGCCAACTTGTGTGCAAACATTCGTCAACTACTCACTATGCAGTTGTGAAACTGTGAAGAGTGCTATGCAAACCAGAAATGTAGACTGTTTACCTTCAAAGTAAAAGTTGTGCCTTACCGCTTAAACCAACACAGTTCACATTTTCTTTGAAGGTGAACGGTCTCCGTTTCTGGTTTGTGTCACACTTTTTCAAGTTTCACTACTCGATAGTTAGTTAGCAAGTATCTGCAGACAAGTTGGCGTCTTCCATGCAAATTACGGGCAACCGTGGCAATGTGCTAGCGACTAAAGCAACCGCAAGCACCCTCTTTGTGACTGATTTCACACAACAATACCCAGCAAACTCCAGCAACCACTCGCCAACCAGTCAGGGAATACACATTTTTCCCTAATGAGTGGAGATTGCCAGGTCACCGCCAACCAGTCTCTAGACCTGTGTGACTAAGGCCTTATCATGGTCATCAGGGGGCTGGAGCCTATTCCTGCTGACATTGGGCAAGAGGTAGGGTACACCTTGGACAAGTCACCAGTCCATCACAGGTTGCTACACCATTTAATTTTAAAAACATCTGTGTGGGATGAGATGTGTGACTCATTAAATGTTTAGTAAGTGCTAGCCTGAGAGATTCAACTCAAGGGTAAATTTGTGTTTATGAAGGCTAAAAGGCAGGTTATCATAAGAATGACTAAGGTTTCTTTCTTAAAAAAGAAAGGAAAACTCTGTGCAGGATGACCAAAATGATGTATCAAGTTTCTCTGAATTATAGGTCACCCATACCATCACAGATGCTAGCTTTTGACCTGTGCGCTGATAACAAGCCAGATGGTTGATCCCCTCTTTAGCCCAGAGGACACAGCATCCATGATTTCCAAAGCAGAATTCTAAATTTTGATTTGTCAGTTGACAGGATGATTTTCCACTCCGACTCAGCCCATTTGATGCAGGGATAAACTATGTTCAGTGAAAATGGTTTTCGAAAGTGTTCCTGAGCCCATGCAGTGATTTCCACTACAGAATCACATCTGTTTTAATGCCAAATGAAAGTCCCAAGATCACAGCCATTCAGTGATTTCTGACCTCATCTCTTGCATACAGAGATGTCAGGATTTTCTGAATCATCTAATATAATCAAAGTCTATGCAATTTTACATTGTAAAACATTACTCTTGAATAATATTTTTGTTCCTTATTCTTATTGTTGAACTACTTCTCCACACAGTTTTTCAGAGTGGTGAACTTCTCTCTTCACTTCTGAAACCTGTTTTGAATAATATTTTCATTCAGCAATCATGATACTTACCTTCTGCAAATTTATATAATTTATAGAGAGATATTCCCCCAAGTTTTAATTTTTGTTTTTGGCATTATAGAGCTTTTTGTGACTTTTGCCATTGCTGTCCCAACCTTTGTTTTTTTAAATATACTGCCAGCATGAAATTTAAGATGACTGCATAGTTAAAATTTTATTTTTTCTTCTTTTAGAAGTTTCAACCCTTTTCACATATGCTGTACCATTTTTGTACCTAAGCTCAGAATGTAGAGCAGGCTGCAAACTAATCTGAAAGTTAGTTGTTCAATCACCACCTCCTTCTGTTTGAAAGTCAAAGTGTCCTTGGGCAAGATACGCAACCCCAAATTGACTCAAATGCATCAATCATTTTGTGTGATAGATAAAGTGCTTAAAGTACACTATATTGCCAAAAGTATTCACTCACCCATCCAAATCATTGAATTCAGGTATTCCAATCACTTCCATGGCCACAGGTGTATAAAATCAAGCACCTTGGCATGCAGACTGCATCTACAAACATTTGTGAAAGAATGGGTCGCTCTCAGGAGCTCAGTGAATTCCAGCATGGTACCATGATAGGATGCCACCTGTGCAATAAGTCCAGTCGTGAAATTTCCTCGCTACTAAATATTTCACAGTCAACTGTTAGTGGTATTATAACAAAGTGGAAGCGATTGGGAATGACAGCAACTCAGCCACGAAGTGGTAGGCCACATAAAATCACAGAGTGGGGTCGGCGGATGCTGAGGTGTGCAGAGGTCGCCAACTTTCTGCATAGTAAATAGCTACAGACCTCCAAACTTCATGTGGCCTTCAGATTAGCTCAAGAACAATGTGTAGAGAGCTTCATGGA
>VUQI01042760.1:12538-35892 GCA_015106735.1 Paratilapia polleni | reverse complement strand
GTTGTGCCATACTCTTTCCATTTTCAGATGATGGATTGAACAGTGCTCCATGAGATGCTCAAATGCTGGGATATGTTTTTATAACCTAACCCTGCTTTAAACTTCTCCACAACTTTATCTCTGACCTGTCTGGTGTGTTCCTTGGTCTTCATGATGCTGTTTGTTCACTAATGTTCTCTAACAAACCTCTGAGGCCTTCACAGAGCAGCTGTATTTATACTGAGATTAAAGTACACACAGGTGGACTCTATTTACTAATTAGGTGACTTCTGAAGGCAATTGGTTGCACTGGATTTTATTTAGGGGTATCAGAGTTAGGGGGGCTTAACACCACACTTTTCAGATTTTTATTTGTAAAAAAATGAACAGCATGCATTATTTTCCTTCCACTTCACAATTATGCACTACTTTGTGTTGGTCTATCACATAAAATCCCAATAAAATACATTTAATTTTGTGGTTGTAACGTGACAAAATGTGGAAAAGTTCAAGTGGTATAAATACTTTTGCAAGGCACTGCAAATTTATCTGCATTAGGAAACAATGACCGGCGCATGTTAACAGGAAGCCTCGAACTACAAATTTCCAGAGACTAAGTAAGCAGACTAGCTGATGAGTTTCCAGAATGATCCCAGATATCAAAGAAAGAATGTAAAAACAAGCTGCTGTTTTATGCTTGTACAGAAACCCTGTAAAACATCAAACTGTCTTTAAAAACTTTTTTTTATTTATTAACCAGGTTTATTTTGTTATCTTTGGAAAGAGCTTGGCTAACTGTTTTTCTGTCTCTAGTCTTCATGCTACGCTAAGCTAATTGTGCATTCATGTGGCGTCAGGACAATATTAAAGAATTATTTCCAGTTGGGAAAATCCATATGAACTCTAACTCAAGTTGGAAGTTGTTAAGGCCATACATAAAAACATGATGGAAAGGAGTACATATGTTGTTGATGGTAAATCAATACATATCAATTTTCTTGCTATCATTTAATTTGTACCATGATATAAACTTATAACCTTTAGTAGATATTCACATAAAGCGACCATGATTAGTTAGAAAAATTATTTATTAGCTATAAACCTGATAACAAGTCGGCTAAAGCAATTATTTCCTGGTAACAGCTATCAACATGTTGTTTAAACACTCTGAAAAATAAAATGCAACATTTCATTGTAGCGTCTCTTCATATTCTTACTTAAAAACACATGAACAGACTGAAGTCATAAGAACAACCTTAGAAGGCTTGTGTACATATACAACTTCCCAGGAGCACTGGACATGCTGGGTTAGCTAATCCGGTGCAGGTGTAAGTTTGTATTTAGCAGACAGATATATGGGCAAGAAAGCCAAGAATTAGATGTGTTTAAAATCTAATTCTTTAAAATCAAACCTCTGCTATTGACCAGTACCCATGACAGACATATACTATGTAAACACAAGTACTGGGCCACCTACACATTATACCTACACCAGCTGCTCAGCCATGGAAACACATGCCATGAAGCTCCTGGCACACAGTTTTTGTGCTGATGCTAATACCAGAGGAGGTTTGGAATTCTGCAGTTATGGAGTCATCAGACCATTGGCGACTTTTACACACTATGCGCCTCAGCACTCGGAGACCCCACTCTGTAACTTTACGTGGTCTGTCACTTTGTGGCTGAGCTGCTGTGGTTCCTAAACACTTCCACTTTGCAATAATACCACTTACAGTTGATCGTAGAATATCTAGGAGGGAAAAATTTCACAAACTCACTTGTTGCAATGGTGGCATCCTATTACAGTGCCACATTCAAATTCAGTGAGGTCTTTAGAACTACCCATTCTTTCAGAAATGTTTGTAAAGATAGACTGCATGGGTAGATGCTTGATTTTATACACCTGGGACAATGGGACTGAAAACTCCTGAATTCAAAGATTAAGAGGTGAGGCCCAATATTTTTATCCATATAGTGTATGTAACACTGGGCATGCTATCCAATAAGGGGCTAAAAAATACCTTACTGACATATTTTTGTACTGTATCTCTTAATACCCACTGATCTCATTTTTACTGACAATGTCTTTTGTGTACCCACCTAAAAATGATTCACAGACACATCAAAAATGAGTGACTAAGCTGTGCTCTTCCTTGCTTTCTGGTATATATTTTGTTGGTATTTTAATTCATCACAATTAGTCCCTTTCAGGAGATCGTCACTGTCTGTGAATGTGTGTATGCCTGTATACGTGTGAGCGTACAGTATATAATCACATTGTGCCCATGTGTGAATGTGCATCAGTGTCTGCAGAGAAGGGTTGTGTGTGCATGCATGTGTAAATGTCTGCGTGTGTGGGTGCGTGTGTGCGTGCGTGCCTCAGTCAGTTGTAGCTGTAAGATGATGAGCTCTCTGATCCAGAGACCAAAAAAATGCTTTGAGCAAACGAGCCTGTCAGAGTCTCCTGCCCATTGGTCAAGGACACACACACACACACACACACACACGCCTGCAACTCAAGCATGCTCATATGTACACAACCCTTCTCAAGCACACATAGACATTTTGCCAGTAGCTTGTGGCAGGGTCATTGACCTATTAGAATAGGAGCAGGGAGTCTATCTCTTCAGTGGTTGGATTCAGCAGTATTCCTTCTGTCTTTGCAGACTCTCTATATCAATACAATTTTCATGAAGCAGCCTCTGTGCTGCTTTCTGTTTGCCTGTACTGCTGATCTGTATTAGTATTTGATGATTTGTTTTCATCATGGCCAGCACAGTACACAGTGCCAGCTGTTACTGGAGGGCACAGGTCCACTGTTTTTAATGAGACAGTGTTAGTGGCCCATTACTGGTCTCCAATGACATGTAAACTAATCAGCAAAATCCCTTACTGGCTCCTAATGGCACGAAAGTGGTGGTGTTTTATCATTCTAGGTATCATTTTTGCTCTTAAGGAGACAGCTTTTTAGAAAATGTAATCTTACATATTTTTTAACTTTATAACAGCACCTTTCTGAAGTGTTTTGGAATTAAACCTGCAGTATCGCTGCTCTTGTTTCTATTCTATATTGGTCACTACTAATATTAATATTCAATACTAATATTAATATTCAATACTACTAAGAAAATCTTCTAGTATCTTCAGTATTGAGACATTATGTCCCAGTGGATGATGGTTTTTGCTAGACTGTGAATCTGCTGCAGTGGTCATTCTCACTCCACTCACTGGTGTCTGTAGTGTCGTACTGGGAGTCTTTTTGCAGCTCGTATATGTCCACCTCCACGCGGGCTCGAGCTGGACCCTCCATCACGCTGTTGATGTTCTCCCTGGCCAGGGCCAGCGCCAGCCGCTCCCCACGCCCACACACAGACTGGTCATCCAGGATTGCAGCTAGAGAGGCAGAAAGGGAAGGAGAGATAGGTGAAGCAGAGGAGAGGATGGATGGATGAAGATGGAGGGCAGTGGAGAGTGGGAGAGTGGTGAAGAGGTGAGGAGAAAGCTAAAAGCATAACAAGGCGCAGAGTTGGAAGACGAGTTAACAATATTATCCATCCTCATGTACATGTGGGGATGTGTAGTGGGAGGACAAGTGGGGCTGATAAAGGGATCACAACCACCGACTGCCAAAGGAATGAAGTATTAGTCCTCGTTCAGATTACTATGTGTGCCAGATCCAAACAACATCATAAATTAAACATTTTGGGAAATATGCTTGTTTTATTTGATGCTGAGTACTACATGAGAGTATATATATCATCATTATTTATGTCTGTTCAGTAAATATGAAGCTTTATGCTGTATTATTAAAGATAAAGCTAAGTTGGTGCAGTGGTTAACACAGTCGCCTAACACACGAAAGATCTCCAGTTTGAGACTGGGAAGAGACACAAACCCAGCCTCAGGGGGTCACAAGTTAGTTTACTCCTAGTGCCTGTCCCAAGCCTGGTTAAATGGGAGGGTTGCATCACAAAGGGCATCTGGCATAAAATCTGTGCCGAATCAAACATGTGGATCCATCCACTGTGGCGACCCCTTGGGGAAAAAAGGAAGCAGCCAAATGTAACTTTAGTAAATATGAAGTTTGGAGCAAGAAGGCCTCTGCAAACATCCGTACAAAGATTGGTCACATTATCTTACACATTTACCACAGGTTTGCACAATTTTAGCCCTAGTGATAGACTAGCGACCTCTCCAGGGTGTACACCACTTCTTGCCCTTCTTGACAGTCGGGTTAGACTCCAGACCCCTCACAAGTCTGAATTGGTTAAGTGGCACAATCTTTAATAAGACTGCCATGTTTTTAATTTTGTGCACAGATGATTAGTGCTTTTTGGAGTTTAAACAGCTGACAAATGCTTCTAATTGGTATACAGCAAAATATTTCCCAGCTTTGTAACAGAATTTGTGTCGTTTACATTGTGTGTGTACATGAGCTCTCTTGGTCAGACAAAAACTGAACTGTATCTGCCTGTGTCTATTTGTCTTATTACTAATAAGAGTAAAACTAGGGACTTACAAATGTTAAAATATTTTACAGCATATTCTGTGCAAGTTTGGCTTTAAGTGTTCCACAATATTTTCTTGTACTGTTCAGTATGGCAAGCCCCACCTTGGAGAAACAAAAGAGAACAAAAAAAAAGGAGGTGTATGTGTGTATGCTGAGAGACTTTTTTGGCCCAGGTAAGGTGGATATAGCAGGACAGGTGGCCACTCACCCATGCGGACGGAGGAGAGCAGAGGGGCCTGACTGAGGGAGCGTGGCGGCATGGTGACTAGCAGGAAGGAGAGGAAGTGTATTGACAGCAGCAGTGCTGGCAGAGCCGGCATCTTCTACTGCTCCTCATGGAGAATGGTCTGCTGGCTGCCTGTACCGCCACCTGCAGGAGTGGAGGATGCACGGTATGTTACTTTATACAAAATCACTCTCCTGGCTTTAAAGAGCTTTCTCTTTAAATTGTCATCATGTAGCTTATCTTCAGTTTGCACTGTCAGATTCACACAGAGTGGAAGCACCTGTAATTTCACAGCACATATAATACACTTTCAAAATCAGCTATGAAGATGTTCACTGTCACTTCACAAGACAGCCCAGTCCCATGCATACAGCCTGTCTAATCATAAAATACAGTACACACAACTCTATTCACATTTCCTGTGGAAAGTGACAGAATCCATCCTTGAAGGGATCTCCAGAGGCAGTTCAAAGAAAACATCACAAGTGACACACAAGACGTAGTGCATTCACTCGTGCACATCCATATTGTACATACACATGTACATATGTACAGACAAATGCAAACAGACAAATATGTCAATATACTAGAAAGGCAGAGTTCAGTACAAAGGCAACTGCCTTGAACAGATACACAAATATATAGTTTACACCCCCACTACACAACAAACATACACATTTACATGTTTTTTTATAACCTAACCTCTATCACAACCTTCAAACAGACGCACAAACACAAAGAAAGAAACAGAGCTCAGCTGAGCTCCAGTGGTGCTAAGCAACTCTCTCCAGGAGTGACACATCCTTGCTCTGACTGACAACATGACAAGGCAGTGTGAAAGAATGGAGAGATGAAGGGAGGGATGAAGACAGAGGAGAGGGGAAGGAGTGCTGTGTGACAGACAGGCTGAGGGGAGGTCGAGGGAGGGGGCGGTGTTGGTGATGGGGCAATGGTGGTAGAGGCTGTTGACTTAGGAATGTTTCAAACGTCTGGTTCACTGATCTGTGGTCTTGACAGACAGTTGGAACGCTCAGGTTCAGGACCTTCAATTGACCCTTGCAGCTAAAAACAGGGGGCTGATGGAGTCAGAGGAGGCTGACCTGAGACCCTGACAAGTGCATGTGGGGGTGAAAATGAGCTGGCATTGTTTGCGCATACACTGTGTGTGCATCAAAGACAGATTATGAGGATTGCATTTGCTGAATAAACACCCCTACCTCACTTTGAGATGTTCATTTTATCTTTTTTTTTTTTTTTACCCCAGTCACCTTTCACTTGTTTGACTTTGATGTTTAAAGCACATCAAAAAATCTGCAACCCTGTGCTTTGAATCCCTCTTCACAGTCTCATAAACCAGCCACACTTCCTCTTTCCTCCACTTTTTTCTTTGCTCTTTATGCAATCACTGACCTCCCTTTCTTCCTATCTGATTTTATGTGTCTCACATTCGAAGGGTGGGCAAATGTGTGCGTCAACATGTTTGTAATACTAATAACATACACCATACTGTGCAGATGTCTGTGCTGCTCTCATTATGGTTACTGGCGTTCAAAGTGAACAGAGGCAGAGCTTATGCAAGGCCATCTGTATGTGTGACACAACATAGAATAAGAGGCACAATATGGGAGTAATTTTCCATCTCATTGTTTTCAATAAATCATTTGTGTTTAATGCAGTTTGCAGATAAAAATTAATAAGTAGTTCAGCAGAAGTTAAAAGTTCCATACTGTCATCATATTTGTGTGCATGAGTTCAAAGGTTATGCAACAGCTGACTCTTGTGTGGCACACTGCTGTCACACAGCTGTGCATTGTTCTGCAAAGTACTCCATTCTGCTGGCTGTTACTACTGTATTCTGTTTGCTTCCCATACCAGTGCTTTCTTTCTCAATTTACTCTTCACCAAATTGTGTGTGTGCGCGTGTGTCCGTACCTATGTGTTTATTACAGCGCATGTATGAGCATGCGCTTCCCTTGTGTGTGTGATGGGGTATTGATCGAGGCCAGCCGAAGTGGTGGGCCCTCAGGTGCAGTCAATCAAAACAATGGGGAACCTATCATGGGAGCGCTGCATTTCACAGGAGCCATTTGATTGGCTATTACCAAGAAGCAGTTTGCCCTGATGACGAATAAGATCCTAACTGAAGCTATGCCTTCATCAATGATGGGAAGGAGCTGGTGCTATTTCATTGTTATTGAGAGCTATTGACAGCATTGGACAGAGAAGATTATAGTTTCTATACTCCAAGGAGAAGAATAGTTGGAGGGAGGAAGAAGATGGAAATCTGTGATAGAAGTAAGGAGAATAAGAGAAAAAAAACAAGCTGAGGGAATAGGCTTGTGACGATGAGGGAATAAAAGAGCAAAATTGAATACAGAGAGAAGAGATTGGAAAGTGTCTCTGCAGAAAGAGATGCGGAGCAGTATAGAGATAGAAAGGCAGAAGAGGAGCAGTGAAAAAGTATATTTCCTCAAGGACTGTACTCAGGTATCAATCTGAAGCACTTCCAATTTGCTTTAGTGTTTTTAATTCTAAGCTACTTTATACTTTCACTATATTTAAAACTAATTTTTTTCCTTTTTATTTCACTACGTGTTTGACTTCAAACTGTTTGATTTTACAAATAAGACTACCCAACAAAATATATGACACATGTAAAACAAATATGACTCATTGTTGTAGAATAAGCTCCCAGCATTATAGTATGTATTTTAATTATCTCACCTAGATGCAACATTAAAATTCTGCTTGCAATGTATGTCAAAAACTACTCTCTAACATAGTGCATATAATATATATATATATGCACACTAATATATATTTTATCATATATACAAGCTCCTTTTTGCATATGTTTATTATTTCAAATCGGAAAAGAAATAGAAAAAACCTATCAAGAGTCATAAGTCTTATACATCTCATATCCCATGTGTCTCACATGATTTACTCATGAAAGTGGCCACCTTTGCTTGTTTCTCACACAGCAAAATGTTTACTTGATACGTCTTGCGTCATTTTTAGTCGTTTTCAGCACAGTTTAGGTTTACAAAGTTGCAATGGTCCAGTCAAAGTCCAGACCTCCACCTGATTGAAATGCTGTGCATAAACAAATGCACACAAACTTCAATGAACTGAAGAAACATTGTAAAGAAGAGTGGGTCAAAATTCCTCCACAATGATGTGAGAGACCGATAAAGTCATACACGATTACTTCAACTTATTGCTGCTAAAGGTGGTTCTACAAGCTATTGAATCATAGGGTGTACTTAGTTTTTCACAGGACTGCATAGAGTCCTGTGAATACTTTCTTTTTCACATGACTGTATATTAGATGATAAAATGCAAAAGGGGACACTTTCACTGGCAATTTACAGTATGCAACATGGAAGTCTTAGGAAACTTACATACCATATAAAACATAAACATTCACTAATTTTCTTACATTTCTTTTCCACATGAGACTTCTGATTCATTACTGAGATGTGACATTATATGAGTGATATTATAATATTCAGCAGTGAAACATTTTAATTGTTGCACTGCCAACAAGTTGCATTACTGTAATCTACAGAGAATGTGTATTGAAAATGTGTATTTAGTCAGACTTTTTCTGGTCATTCAGAAAGACAATAACCAGAACCAGGGCCACTAGTTCTAGTTACTGTGGTTTAACTAGCTATACTAATACACAGCTAGTTTATGGGTGCACAGTAGTAACATTTATAAAAACATTTTAACACATTTAAACTCACAAACACCCAACATCAATTGATAAATTTAACTGACAGCTAAACGTTTAATCTCTGTTTTTGTTTTTATTGTACAAAGTGCATTTAATGTGTGATGTCAGTACACCAGTTAATCCAGCAAAGCTGCAACAGACAGTTCACTGCTGGCTGAGAAAAATCCAAGGCAAACACGGTGTAAACCTATATTTTAGCACTCATGTTTTCGAGGAGACTTTGATTATTATTGTAACTATACCTTTTACCCTTTGATGGTTTTGCCACAATAATTATGGCATGAAATTCTGGGTCTGAGCACCTCTTCCATCACTGCAGGTGAATGAAAGAAAATAAGTGGCTGTAAAGTAGGAGAATAAGGTGAGGGGAATTTGGGGAAACACACAGTCAGAAAAAAATAGAGAGCAAATGTTGAGAGACTATTGTCGTGTTTAATTTGCGAAGGCAGTGTTTCTGGCGGCTGTACGAGCTCTACTGCTACAGTAGTACGTGGCTGAGTCCCTGTAGTAGTCGGGTGTCAGTCTGCGGGGAGCTGAAGCAGCAAGAGGGCCGAGCAGAGCCAGACTAGTCTGAGCTGTACAGAAAACACTGCTTCTAGCTCCCCTAGCTCGCTTTCATTCTGCACCCTGCTGTAAGTCACCCCACATGCTGGCACCACTGACAAATACACAAAAGCTAAAATATATAAATATCCTGACTTGCTGTGTGTTTGTGTGTGTGTGTGTGTGTGTGTGTGTGTGTGTGCGTGCGTGTGTTACAGACTTGGCGGCTCGCTTATAGTGTCTGCAGAGCCTATTATGAAAGAGAAAACCGTAAAATCAGAGATCTTAATTATCTAGAGAGAGCATGAGGGAGAAGGGGTGGGTGGGTTGTATGGTAGAGTGGGGGGGGAGGGGGGTGTATGGAGAAAATCAGAAAACGAAGGAACGCTATCTCGCCTCGCACCCCCAGGCAGATGAAGAGAGGATGAACAGAGACTAAGGCAGAGAAACCGGGATGAGCAATAGCAGGGGAGGAGAGGAAAAAGAGAGGAATGCAGGGAAAGACAAAAAGAAGTCAGACGGAGAAATGCAGCTTGGGGGGGGAGAAGGGTTTCGGTGGGGGGGCTGGCGAATCATTTGTTTTTCCCCTTCTGCCTTATTGTATGACACAAGAAAATCTGACAGTTATCATAATGGAAGGATGAATCATTCCCATAATTGAATTTGCAAGTGGAACGGCTTCAGTGGCTGTGGATTTAAGGAGACTGTACCGCCAGCCATTATGGGACACAAGTGCTATTTTCCTCATTTTTCTCACAATTAACAGTCACTGTTGACTAGAGACGGCCTGTTGCAGACAGCTGGGCTACCGTGCCTGAATGAGCGCGGTCAGGCCATTTCAGAGCATTTGTTAACCCCCAGACAGCATGGATGAACTGGGAGGTTGGCTTGTTGTGTGTATGTGTGTGTGTGAGTAGTTTGTGTACAGTGGGGGTGGAAAAGTACTAAGGCCCCTTTGCTTACCCTTCTTGGCAGGATTACGTCTTTAGCTCTTTGTGTCTGCATCTAATATCAAAGCAGCAGCACATGTTCTTGGTCGCATTGACTCAGCATTTTCACTTTGCACCCCTTCACTTTACCTTGCATGCACCTCGCTAATCTTCCCATCTCTGACTTTCTCTTCTATCTTAGCTTTGTCCTCCTCTCTCTGTTCCTCTTTTCCGTTTTGATTTTTCAGAAATTCCCTTTTTTGAGGATTTTTAACATCATCATTGCCATTCCTTTAGAACTTGGACTTGAGATTTCAAGGTGAAAACATGATTTATTCATGTGATGCTCCCTACCAGTAAGCTGCATATCTTAAGTTTGATTTTTGAAAATGTTTACTTGACAGGAGAATGGTGGGTAAAAGGTTATATTAGCTTGGCCACATGGAATAAGAAAGAGTATCCCTTCCTCCCGTATTTTAAAACTACTCTAAATGCAAACTAAACCTTATAAAGGGAGTTGGCACAATAACACGAACAGCTATAGTAAATAATGCAAATTTGAAATGGTACAGGAATGTTCACAGTGCTCAATATTTGTTTCTGCTAAGAGTTTCTCTCATTTTAGATAAATCAACATTACAAACTGCAGTCTGAAAAATGTGTTAAATCAACCCTATCATTAGAGCTTCTGCAAAACACCAACTTCTGCTAACATCTTTAAAGTCCTTTTTTTTCCCATTTCTTTCTACACTGAAAGTGAGGCAACTAAAACCGCACAGTCTGAGGCCAAGGATCGACTGGGGTTACAGTTTTTAAAAAAGCAAACACTTATTTCGTCACTGCATTGACGAAAATTGTGAACTCCTGCGACCTGTACTAAAGTCATCCATGCTACTGCACATGAAAGGGCGCAGTTCTTCCTGCACTGTTACCACGTGACTGGCCAAATTTATGACACACTTCTGTGTTGACGAGTCTTTGATAAATGGAGCTTTATTGTCTATAAATCATTAATCAGTTTTAGTAATCCCTTTTAAGCAAAAATTGCCAAACCATTACTGGGTCTAGCTACTCAAATGTTGATTTTCACCTCTTCCTAAGAATGTGAATGGACTCGGGGCTGCTGATCAGACAAAACAAACAATGTGAAGCTGTTACCTTGGCTTCTGCACATGTGAGGGTAACAAATAATCAGACAGATTACCAAAATCATCATTATATGCCTCACAGAATTTATTACATGACTTTTTGACTGCATCAGTTGTTTCTGTTATTGTGACCAACCCAAGTCTCTCTGATACTTCCATCCACTTCCTATATGTCTCCACCTTGTCCTCTTCCAGCAGGGCTGCAGACACTTCAATCTCTCATTTTCACCTTCTCCTCTCACTCTCTCTCTCTTCTTTCCCCCCCCATCTCTGTATCTCTTCTCCCTCAGCCTCTGTTTTGTCTCATCTTCAGGAACACTCTATACCCCTGTCTCTTTACTGACCTCTCTCTTCTCGCTCCCCATCTTAGCTCTCAGCGGTATCTTCAATCTCGACAGTGCACTTTCTCTGTTACAGCCTCCCCCACCCCTCACCCCTCTCCCTCTCCCTCTCTCTCTGTTCATTGAACATGGATAAATTCTTCCCAGTGTTCTCCTTGACAAAGAGGCCCTCAGTCAGTGACACCGCCTGCTTGGGGAACCACCGTGCTCCGGTGACACTGTCACATCCGACTATGTCACGCACAAACGTACACACGAGCATCCACAAGCTGCAAGCACATACCCCAACTCTCAGAGAAAACTAAAGATCATTGTGTGTGTGCTTGCTTGCTCATGCGTAAGTGCGTCATTTTATTTTTTTCTATGTCTGCGTCCCAGCGCATGTCTTCATGCTATTTGTTTATACGCGCCAGCAGCGAGTTTACATTTCAGCCCTCCTGCATGCATATGTACCACCTGCTGTTCAGATCAGTGTTGAGGCGTGTGTGTGTGTGTGTGTGTGTGTGAGAGAGAGAGAGATATTCAGTGTGCATTGCTTTCACCACAAACTTAAAAAAAGATGTGCTGCTCACTGTATCCAGCTGTCGATGCAGGTCCCACTTGTTGCAACTGTGGCTTATGTAAGCACAGCACTTTAATCACAATTAGGAAGCTCTCCTTGAACTCACTCGCCCCCTGGCTTGTTTGGAGAGCTAAAATTTGCATTCAGAGCAAAGCCTTGGAATATATAAGAGTGATATTATTACACAGGGCGCTGCAAAGAGAACAATGTCTGAGTAAGAATAGAGCGCTGTCAGTTTAAATCAGTGTTGGCTATTAGGTGGACATCACAGTGGATGTAAAATGTTTTCACTTTCATCATAAATGGATTTTATGTGTTTGGTTATAGGATTTTAGGTAAGTATGTCCCATCGTTGAAGTAGAAATGTCTTGAGTTGAATTTTTATTAACTGTTATAATTTTGTGCTATTTTTATAGTAGTTTCCTTTTTCACAACTGCTGCTCCTGCTGCACAGCCGGCCATCCAAGGAGGAGGGATGTCTTTTTTGGATTGCTTCTCTTGAGGTTTCTTTTCATTGTTCTTTTTGCTCATGTGCTAAAGGATTTTTTTTTCTGTGTATGTGTGTGTATGTGTGTGTGAGTAGTATTCCTTTTCTTAGAGAGCTATGCAAGCACCAGTGTTGTCAGCATGTAAACCCATTGAGATATTTGTATGTCATACAGCTTTAGACAAATAAATCTGATTTAGTTTCACTTGAGCTGATGCAGTGTCCACAGGATGTCATATTAACACAGAGATGTTGATGCAAAGTAACATTATGTACAGCAAGTGAAACTGTGTTATATCACAAAAGCATATCAGAGTTTTAAATTTTGTGTGTCTGGCTGCGAGGATATTGCTTTACAATTACAACATGCAGTGAACATGAAATAGAAATCGGAAATGGCAAGGCTACATGCAGGGAGACAGACAAATGTAGTGTGTTTGCCTTTTGCACTCCCATATCTCTGTGATGAACCGGTGAACCGACTCCACGCAGCTCTCCCACTTAGACACCCACGCACCGTGCTCACTCACTCACTCATGCACACACACACATCACATAAATAGAGATTTACAGAAACATATCCAGCACACAAGTAAACACACACACATATGCATACACAGGTTGAGGACTAAATGACTCAGATGCCATTCGGTTTCTATGTCTCTCTCTCTCTCTCATTGTCAGGTTTTGCTACCGTGGCAACAGAGTTGAGGATGAGAGGAGGAGGAGGCGGGGAGGAGTGCGAAGGAGAGGAAAAGAGAGACGCGAGGAGCAGTGATGGAACAGGTAAATGAGAGATCGGGGAGTCAGAGCCCACTGGTCATGTGAAGCGGGGCTTTGCTTTGCTGCTGCAGTGTGTGCAATGTGTGTGTGTGAGAGAAAGAGAGAGAGAGAGAGAGTGATTACGTTCTAGTAGTGAGAGGCAGAAACAGAAAGAATCTGTTTCTGGTACGTGACCGGGAACAAGTGTGCACACTGCGCTTGACTCGGGTGTGTGTAGTATATGACTGGGACATGCTGCGTGTCCACTCAGATGGTTGTGTAATTTTGTCTCCCACGACTAAATCTAAAATTGGTCATGTGAGATCAGGACAAGCCGTCGTACTCTCCGCGCTGATGCAGAGCAACCAGGAGGGGAGGAGAAAGCTAAAAAAAAAAAAAGAAGAGTGAAAATGAAAATAAAGGGGAAACCAAGTGCTGTAAAAGTGCTCTTGTGATTCAAGTTTACATGTGGGGTTTCTGGTTTGTGTTTTCGTCTGTACTAATTTGCTCTGCAGAAAGCAGCATGCTCAAATTTGGTTTGTTTTCAGCTGCCCCGGGCAAGAGACAAATTCTCTCTGACTGCACTTCTCAGACTCAGTTCAACATCCGAAAAGGATTCACTTGCATCTATGCAAAGTAACTATGCAAATACCAAAATATGTAGGACAAGCCAGTGTTCTCATTCAGGAGAGGAATGATCATGGTCTCCTATAAGATTCAAGTATCGATGTGGAACGCCAGGTTTAAAATCCTGTCAAAAAACAAAATCTTACATCATGCTTTTTCAGCCACCTCTTTCATTTAAGACATTTCACAAAGAAATCTGTGAGAATTTTATTTCTTTGCTCAGGAAAAAGAAGAAAGTGCTTGGATTTGTAATAAACGAACAAGACTTGAATCATCTCAAAGTTAGATGAAGGGTATTTTTTTTTTAATGGCTGCAGGTATTATGAAAGACTTTCAAATATTCTGTAAGACAATGTAAAAACATCTTCAGTTTCCATTAAATGTCTTCCTGTGACATTTAACATTTTACAGCTTTTAACTTGATCATTTAAATGATTGGATAAGGGAAAGACTTTACATTTAACAATAGCATAAGTACAGCAATCAATCAGAAACTGCCATTTGTAGAAGTACTTCCCAACCAGCTCCACATCCTTGCAGAATCAAAGCTTTTTTTCCACATATTTACTTGTTTAGCTTGTTACTTTAATATATTTAGAAGCAGGCACTGGGCAATGAATAAAAAATAATCTGATTTAACTAAGACAAATGCAGTAATTATCTGTTGTCTTGTCTTATCTTTGTGTTTTTCTTTTGTTTTGTTTTTTTGTCTGACATTGTTTTCTAGTTTTGTTGTGAGGATTGTGCCTGGGGATAAGTGAATGAAAAATACATTTTTACTTTTGAAGCTGCTGCTAAAATAGCTGGGAACTTTGCATTAGTGCCAGATGGTGAATATAAGCCATGAATAATGCCGTGCGACTCGAGACAGCGCCAATCTGTTGACTCAGCGACAATCTGAAGTCTGCACCTTAAAAGATAATACTGACTCTGGCCTTAGTGTTACTATAGCGGGAAAAACCTCACTGTCGCCAAAAACCTGATTCTAAAAATAGTATCTACAAACAAGGCAAAAAAATACAAATAAGTGACTCAACTTTTTTTTAATCCCTGAAGGTGTTTAGATAAAAGAAGAAAAGCTGTGATGAGCAGGGGCGTGCCTGGTGGCTGTATTGGATTACATAATTGATCAACTTCTTTATGAGGCATTTCATTCAAGAAAAAAACTGCACCATCCATTTTAAAAAGGTCACAGAAGTGATTGGATAACACAATGAAGCCCTGAGGGACTCTTTTTCATCATGCCCCATGCTGAAAAACACATGGGTATGGATAGAGCTCATGACCTTGGGTGCAGTTATTCCTTCTCTCCTATGTTGTCCTTCCTTCTGCACCCAGAACACTGGAAATGCCGGGGAAATGATTTTTAATAATGTCCATTGCCAGATTGTGGCACAGAAAATGCTACAAGGCTGGAGGAGGCGACACAAAAAATAATGACTTTTCAGTATTCTGTTTGTGTTCAGCCATAAATTATCCTTTTAATCAAATGATTTTACACTGAACTTTCTTAATTTTACTGTATAAGTCTAACAGCCCATAAATACATTAATATCTGTATTTACTGACCATAAAAACTGCTTTCATCTGACCATATTTTATTATACTAATCCTAAGGCTGTATATGTACTATGACTACTTGCTCCAGATTATAATTGTTAAATATGAATTAAAACTTTCATTTATTGGTATTTATGGGAATTGCCCAGATTGATATTGCTGAGCTGGTTAATCAGCTGCAATACATATTAATCACATTGAATTAGGCGTGTAATTACATTTTTAGATTTGTGGTCTAACCAGGGGCTAATGGTCGATATTTATAAAAATTGTATTCTCCTAATAATAATTTTTGCCTGAATATGTTGTGTGTCTCCTCAAGATGCCGTGCAATTCTAACACCCATGACTGGGTCTAAAATTGGTCATCTCCGTTCAAGACGAGACATCACACTATTAGGTCTGACAGGAGCTGACTGGAGAGGGGTAGAGGGGAGAGCTGGCGAAATTCAGCAAAATACTGAAATATGGAGTGACTGGACACTTTCAAAACATTGTTGTGCATCAGTTTTGCATAAACAGCTTTTTATTTGTGTATCCATCTGTGCTAAATGCATTACCGACTGCAGCATTCTGCAGTTTGTTTTCAGATGCCCCGAGCAGGAGGCATTTTCAGTACCTCTCAGACCCAGTTGGGAAACAAAAAAGGACGCCACACTAAGAGCAAAAGTGAGGATATTTTGAGGATTCATCCACTTATGTTGTATGCTACAATGCTTTGAAAAGACAAATGCTTTTTAGGTGTCAGGCTTTGTTAGTGTTACATAATAAGCGTGCAAAGTATGCAAGGCAATAAGAGGTTTTTAGTTAAACAAAACACAGAATATTTAACACAACTGCACATCTGGAACACACTCTGTGGTATATATTAATTACAATATTAAATAAATACTAGCAGAAGGAAAGAACAATCTCCACCAAGGCTAAAAATTCCCTCCACATCACTGTGTCCCTGGATTCAGAAGGATACAGTATGTAGATCCAAATTAGTTTGTGATTTTTTTTTTCTCAAGAGGATCAAGATAATAGGCCTCATTTACTAACAGTGCATACACACAAATATGTGCGCAAATCGTGCATACGAACTTTTCACGCACAAATCTGTGACTATCAATATTTTCATACCTGAATTTGTTTGTACTTTATGAACAAATTTAAAAGTCCCTCTGACCATGCCAAATTTAAACACAAGTCTTTAAAATGACTACTACTACTAATAATAATAATAATAATTATTATTATTATTATTATTATTATGGCCTTTTGGTCATTGTTTACAGTTTTCCAGTTTACTTACGGTTTTCCAAAACACCATAAGCCACAAAATACTCAGAATGACAATATTTTTTTTTTTTTTAAATGCATGTAAAAAAAAAAAAGAAAATACTAAATGGAAAGGTGTAGGCTTTACCTTTTTAATTTAAACGTATTCCAGTATCCCTTATCTCATCTTATTGTATCTTAAATGATCTTATCTTTCATTAAAAATGACTTCTACCATTGCTGGATGTCATCACTTACAGTGTGATTTCTTGGCACTATCCCAGGGATGCTGGTGAACCTGGATTTTTTTTTTCATTGCAGTGAGTTTCTTATCTCGAGCTGACAGATCACGTGCTCCTTGTCCACCAGTCTTTTTCATATCAACTTTGATTCCAAACACTCTTTTGCTTGAACCACAATGAGTGTCTCAGGGGAAATGATATTCAGCACTCCTGTTATTTCAGCCTGAGCATCGCTTTTTATTTTATTTTATTTTCTAAACGGTCGTCACTCCCATGGAAACGCTTTGGAAAGCTCTGCCTCTTCTGGCTTCCTCCTTGGACCTCAGACGCTATTATTAAGTTTACTCCAGCTGGACTTTCTCCTTCTTTTTTGCCTCAGCAGTGCAGGCTTCTCTCTTACAACATCGTCACCACTTTCTCCGCTTCACCTGGAGGTAAACGTGTTTCCTTATAGAGAGAAATGGGGGGGTGGTCAGTATGCAGATAGTATGCAAATTGTATGGAGATTGCACAAGCCTGTTGGTTACGAATGATTCTGATTCACTAACATACGCACAGCGGTAAGAACAAAATAGGCCGGTGCACATGTTTCATAAATCAGACGGTAATTTTGTGTGCAAACTCATTTTTTTGCGCAGGGTAAGAATGTTTCCAAATATTAGCAAATGAGGCCCATTGTTTCCCAGTGTTTCTTATTTTTAATTTAATATGAGTTTGCAAAGACATGATGCAAACTGTCTAATCTTATTTTATGTTGTAATAGTAAAGATCCATCGATCCATCCATTTTCTTAACCACCCATTCAATTTAGGGTCAGCCTATCCCAGCTGTCATAGAGTGAAAGCTGTGGTACACCCTGGACAGATCACCAGTCCAACAACATTCACACCTACACCCAATTTAGAATCACCAGTTAACCTAACATGTAAGTCTGGACTCTGAGAGGAAGCCGGCAAACACAAAGAGAACCCACACAGGTACGGGGAGATCATGCAAACTCCACACAGAAAGACCCTCAGCCAGTCGGTGGATATGAACCCAGGACCTTCCTGCTATGAAGCAACAGTGCTGTGAGTACCACCGTGCTGCCCACAATAATAAAGAAGTAAGTAAGTGAAGAATCCTTCCAAAATGCTGATTTGGATCCTGATCAACTCCAAAAGTTAATCACTTCTAAATTGCACACCTTCCAGTCAAATTTTCCTGCAAATAATTTTGTACCTTTTTAAGTAATCCTGCTGACAAACAGACAAACAAACAATAAAAAGCACTGATAGAATTAACCTCGTTGGTGGATAAATGCCTAATAAAAGAAAAACAAACTGATAATGTATTGCTGGTTCAATAAAGGTTATGATCAACAGTAAACAAAAAATTCTATTTAGAAATCAAAAATATAACACTGTGGTAAAACGATAGTACTTTTATGTGCCTCATGTTCTGATAGAATACCAGATGAGTGTGTTATCAATGTTTTTTAGCTGCTCAGATTGTGTTTTGGAAAAGCAAGCTGCTAACTTCAACACATATTTCATTTAAACATGGGTATGATGGGACTCTGTTCAAGGTCAAGCGCAGAGCACCAGAGGCCAGAGGTCTGAAGCATAACAAGGCCTCGTATGATCAAAAATATTATATCTTACAAATGATGAATAATTTCTTACCATGTGGACCTTGATTCTATGTGTAAGTCAATATTTAATGTCCCTCACCAGCAGGACGAATTGGCTCTTCAAGCATCTCCACAGCAGAGCAGCAGCCCCTGAATCCAGCCAGTGAATATACAAAGAAAATAAAGAGCCACGGTACTTATCTGCACGAGAAATGCAGGTCACATTCAGACAGTGTGTGCTCGTGTTTGTGCAAGTGTCTCCATGACCAGAGTGCAACCTTCACAAGGTTAATTAAGTGATTCATTTTGTCATTCAGTGGTCAAACACTGCTGCGCTACATTCTGCTCAGCTTTCTCATGCTAAATTGTTGGTTATCCCTCTGCCCGCTCTATGCTAATAGATCATAGCATATGCTAAAAGCAATGTCAGTTAGGATATTTATGCAAGAGCACCATATTTAATGCAGGATTAGCATTTGTTTGCTCCATTGTTCAGTAAATCAGTACCAGGCACTGGTGAGTGGATGCATAATGCATTGAGTTAGCCCATGGTACATTAGCCTTAGAAGTTCCACAACTTATTACAGAATTATGAATATCCACATTCATTGTTTATAAGGCTTACAACTGGCAACTCAAATTAGAATCACTCATTCATGTTACTTGATCTAGGTCAGGTTAAACTTAATTATGCATGAGAAATGTGTTTATTCAATTGCTTATTTATCTGAATTACTACTCGTAGTGTACTATCACTGCCGTCACGCCTAACAGCTGTATCTTCCCACGTCTGAATACAAATTAAATGACATGAATTAAAAGCATGAGGTATGAGGATGAAAGTGATGTAATATGTGCTGTAACACACAGTCCCACAATGTGATTTAATAGGTAGTATTTATGTATCATACGTGCTCCACACTATGCCAGCAGCAATTACAAAAACACGTGCATGTGGTTTGTTAGTAATGATGCATGCGTTTGTGCTGGTATGTATAGAAATCACATAATTATGCGGTTAGCATGCAGCATTTGTAGCAGAGTTAGTGTTATGTATGTAGAGTATTTGTGAAAGTGTCTGTGCAGAACAAAAATGTCACAGTCCCTCTCTCTATTAGATCAGCACCATATATCAAAAGCTTTTCTACTGTCAAAGCAGCTGCTGCATTAGGCTCTGCAATCATCATGACCACATCCAAAAACTGCCAGAGAGAAAATAAACCCACTCTCTGTTTCCATAATAATCCATAAAAGAGTGGACACAAAACACCACGGAACATTGTTATAGGCGATGGAAAAGAGATAGTTTTAATTGAATTGCCCATATTAGCATTTTAACTGCAGTGTAAGTCTTACACTTTGTTGCTGTCCATGCTGCAGTGGTGATTATAGTGGAGCATGGCTCAGGATCTGGCGAAAACAAAGCACACTGTGTGTTTTTGAAAGCAGCACTTTTGATATCCTGCATGTCTGAGATAAATGTAAAACAATATAAAATGACGCCAGGGAAAACTGGTTGCTGCAGTTCCCGAATTTACTCGTCTGTTTTATTGCCATTGTGTTCACATGACGCGTCTGGTCAAAAAACAAATTCCCCCGAAGAAGAAGAAATAGGGTGTGATTTGAAAGTTGCCCTACATTTGGCTCACTTGCTTTCAAATGCAGCCTGTCAAGTTGCAGCGTGTGCTGCGGCACCTCTCAGTCCACCTGCCTGCCCGGTGGCCATTCGCTTGGTCAGGTGAGTTATTGCCAAGACTGCTGTTTAAACACCCCCTCTCAACTACACACACACATACGCATTCTAAGTCGCCCATTACTGTGACTGTCAGCCAAGCATGCAATCAATATACTCCCCCTCCGACAGCGTGCACACGTGTGATGGAAGGCAAAAATAGAGGAGAAGAGGAGGACAGGAAAGGTAAAGAAGGCATGTTGGAAGGTGAGTAGGGAGAAACGGGGCAGAAAGAGTGGGTAGGGGAGAAGTGTTAGTGGCGGGGTGTGAGTGGGGCTCAGGGGCAGAGGGTGAGGGAACGGGGGAAAAAGAGCGATGACAAGAAAAATGTCCTGAGCCCGGAGACACACAACAGAGAGCAGCAATACATAACAAAACACAGAGATAGAGAGAGTGTGGGAGTAGGAGATGGAGGACAGAGATGAGGAGTGGCAGAGCAGAGGAGAGATGGAAAATAGAGGGAAAAAAGACTAAATGAGTGTGTGTGTGCGTGTGTGTGTGTGTTTGTGTGTGTTTGCGTGTGTGTGTGTGTGTGAGAGAGAAAAATGTAGAGGGTTTGTGGGTGGATGAGGAGAATGCTATATATAATGGCAGAGGTTCAGGAATAGATCAGAATGATTGTGTTTTGTGATTACCTAACACTGCAAACAGCAGCAGCCACCAGCTGACATCAAAGACCACACACACACACGCACAAATACCCTAAATACGCACACACTCATTGACACACATACATGCAGGAATACACTCGGTAACACTGGCACACGCGAGCCTGCAAACCTCATCTTCATGCTAAACTGAACTAACTCTCCACTAAAGGGCTTCTGTCGTCTGGTCTGGATTGATAACACTACTCGCTCACAAACACAAACAGTCGGGCACAAACACATTCCCACCGTGCTACGAGCACATCTCATATACATAAAAAGATTCATAATCGCATATAAACACACAGACATGGCTGCATTGTAAACACTCCATCCAAGTAGCCATGCTACTCTCCTGCCACACATGCAGACATAAGAAAAAAAAAAAAGCCTGGGAGGAATACTTGTGGGATATTTTCACTAAGTGTGCTAGTGTGTCTGTACACGCTTGTTTGTTCAGTTGACAATGATCAGCCACAACATTAAAACCACTGACAGGTGAAAATAACAGTGTTGATCTTGTTGTAACAATGCAGTGTTCCTCTGGGAAACCTTGGGTCTTTGGATTTATGTGGATGTTACTTTGACACGAATATTTTTGCAGACCATCCACACGTCAATGACTGTGGTGCCCCCCAATAGCAGCACCCTTAAAGAGCCCAGGATGTTAACCCCCCACGCACCCACCCCCACCCAAACTCCCAAGATCTGAATTCAACTGCAATTCATCTGCTGGATGCACCAGAACAAACCTGATTAATGAATCCCCCACCCGACAACAGGACCCAAAGGACAGATGCTCTCTCCAAAGTTAATTAACCTCTTAAAATCCACCAGCACATTGGCAACACATCTAGGGTTAGGGGTAGGGGTAGAGTTAGGGTTTTGGTTTGTGATGGCTCTCTCCCTTGGCCAGGGCCCGCTGTATTTTTTTTCCCGTTTCCCCCTCAGTGTTGTCTTGCAGGTTCCTGGTAGGCGGAGTTAATTAGTGCAACTGGGAGCACCTGGCCAGTCTCCTTGGAGCATTTAAAAGCTGGCTGTTTCAGTCTCTCACTCTTTCCATTCACCCAGCACTACACACTTAACACTCATCCAACGACTGACACACTGATAATACTGACTAACGCACCTCATAAAGTTAATTTTGCTCTTTGCTTTAGAAAAAAAGCATAATTAGAAAGTTTTGGTTAAAGCTATGTCTCTCCCATTATTTGTCATGGCTCACGAACCAGACCATGATAGGTTTGATGAAAATTCAACCGTTTTTAAAGAATTTATTTGTATAAAATACCGAAATAAAAAACTTTGGACAGAGAAACTGTAATCTATGATTCCTTATTTGAAATGTAACATCTTCTAGTTTCTAATAATTTTTTATAGTTGAGCTGTGTTGCAAGGTATTTTTTTAGCGGAAGTGTGGACGAATAACAAGTGGCCGTAACAGACATGCAGGACTCTATGGTCAAATCAGTTCAAAGCAGAGTTATGCCTGTTTTATGGTACTGCGTTTGTATCTGTTTGCACAGGTATTTGCCTAAGCAGAGCCTACGCAAAGGGGTGTGTGACCAATGCAAACGTGCTTGTGTACAGTCCTCCAAGGACCAAACAGCACATAGCACAACGTGGAAGGCGGTGTGTGTAGGTCGAACGCTGACTGGCTAAAAAATGGGTAGGAACAGGGGAGGGAGCAACAGCGGAGTTCACCACAAACAGGAAAAGTACAAAGAAACATCAAAGATCAAAAAATACAGCATGAGAAGCACAAACAGTGGCTGCAGTGGACACTTTTCATTGTCCTTTACACTCGGTTTCACTTCAGCTCTTTGTATGTTATAACTTCCCTCTTCTCTGTGGCTGGCAAAGACCAACAACAGCACAAGCAAGAGTAGTCCACAGACCAGTCGTTTGCGTCACTGGTCCCCGGTGACAGTAAACAGCTACAACACGTGGACGATGGTCTGCAATCTGTCCATAGGCTATGCATAGGACCACAGCAGAACCATGTTTGATACATTAATCAGGTGGAGCATTGAGTGAAGAAGACAGCGACAATGTTACAGCAAAACAGAGAAGATCCGATTCATTTACACTGGT
Source organism: Paratilapia polleni (assembly GCA_015106735.1). NCBI lineage: Eukaryota > Metazoa > Chordata > Actinopteri > Cichliformes > Cichlidae > Paratilapia > Paratilapia polleni. Next base: position 12,887 of record VUQI01042760.1, on the reverse strand, counting down.
TAATAAACTATACTGAAAATCATTAATAAAATCATACTGAGTGGTTGGAATGGGTTTTTTCCTCAATAATAGTGTGATTTTCTTCTTTCCCCCTACAATTATAACAACATTATGCAATCAAGATAAAAAATTACATCACACTAAAATGTGCACGTGTGAATGTGTGTCTGAATTCCCATCAGCTTCAGGAAAACCTGCTCCCAGCTGGCCTAGTCCTCAGCTAGCTACTACTCCTCCTTTGATTCCCGTGATTGGGGAAATTAAACCATTCTGTATGTGTGTGTGTGTGTGTGTGTGTGTGTGTGTGTGTGCGCACATGCTTGCTTGTGTGTACATGAGCCCAAACTCT
>VUQI01042758.1:0-10762 GCA_015106735.1 Paratilapia polleni | reverse complement strand
TTAATTTGTTTTTTGCTAATTTTTGGTTTATTTTTTGGTGGTCTGGGAGCAGACACAGTCTCTACAGGGATGGGGTTTTGGGGGGGGTAGCAGGAGGAGAGAAGCTGCAGAGAGGCGTGTAAGACTGCAACTCTGCTTCCTGGTCCCAACTCTGGATAGTCACATTTTGGGGGGCTTAATAAATTCGGCCATATTTCTAGAAATGAGAGCTGCTCCATCCAAAGTGGGATGGATGCCGTCTCTCCTAATAAGACCAGGTTTTCCCCAGAAAGTTTCCCAATTATCTATGAAGCCCACATTGTTTTCTGGACACCACTCAGACAGCCAGCAATTCAGAGAGAACATGCGGCTAAACATGTCACTCCCGGTCCGATTAGGGAGGGGGCCAGAGAAAACTATAGAGTCCAACATTGTTTTGGCAAAATTACAACAATAGTCCAACTTTTTTTGGAATTGTACATAAAACTTTGTCAGCCCCTGATAAATACAACACATAATTAAAAAGACTAAAACTAACACTGAAACTAAACTGAATTGTGAGCAAAAATTCAAAACGAAATTAAAAACCAATGAACAAACCTATAAAACTATAACACTGGGACACATTGACATAGCTAAAGTGCTCATGCGTGTGATGTCCTGTGGGAAGAAACAGTTCTTGTGTCAGCTTGTTTCAGTGCCCCGTGCTCTTCAACGCCTGCCAGATGGGAGAAATTCACATAAGTTTTGCACAGTGTGTGAAGTGTCTGGGATGGAAGAATAATCATCATAGGAGTCCTATTTATTGAGATAGGACATTTTTGGGATATATCTCCACATTTACATTTTAAACCCAAATATATACCTTTTAAAATGATTAAAGCTTAAATGGATAATATTTTTGTTAGAGAAGAAAAGTCATCTCTGTCTGTCTCCATATTTACAAACCCCCAAAACAGTAAGAACCCTGTGTAAGATAATGAAACACACTAATCAACACAGGCTTTGAATCTTCCACAGTCATTAGTTTTTATCTCTACACATCGTTAAAAGAAAAGAAGGAAAACAGAGCGGCGAGGAGTTTGAGAGTAACAGAATCTCATTAGTATCCTTGAACTGTCAGCTCCATCTCTTACAGCTCCCTACAATCACTGTATGGGAGAGTCCAATTTGCTGAGTGATAGATGAGGTGAAAGGAGACAAATTCTGTCTCTTGCCGTCTGTTTCATTTTAAGTGAGTGTGTGTTTGGAGCAGAGACAAAAAGAGGAATCCTCTCCAGAGAAAATAGCCTGACCTCTTCACCTCTCCTGAGTGAGACATGTTGGGAGTCATTCGGGATAAGACCTCTAATCTCAGAATCAGGGTGTGTGTTCGCTTTCAGTTCACTGCACTGTATATTTCTGGTATTGAAATACAGCCCCCAAGTTCACCCCACACCTCCTTCTCACCCCCTGTCTGGTTGGAACTGCCCCAGTGTGTTGGCCACTGAGGGCAACACAGTGTCGAGGGAAGGGATCCAGGACAAGATGTGAATGGTTGAAAGACAGCCGGCCATCAAAAGGAGCTGAGTGGGGACAAAAAGGCCAATAATTGCTTTGACTGCTGCAAAAACCAAACACCCTGACCACATGACATAACATTTAAAATATCTTTTAGGAAACAGAAAAGGGCTGTGTGTTTAAGGCTGAGTGCTATTCATTTTTTAAGCATTAACATTATGAAGGTTGAAGCCAAAGAATGACCTCATTGCCCTAATTTGTGTACAGTGGCAGGCCTGATCATATTTGCAGTTCAAAATAAACTAAGATCCTCATATTAGTCTGTGTATAGACCATGTTGAAAATCTGTACACACAACCCCTTAAGGCCTTGCATGTTCTTTCTATTTACATTAGCCTGGCATGGCTTTGTCTTTGTCTGGCTTGTCCCTGCAGGGCCCATGTACACCATTACTGTGCCACTGTCCTCATATGGAGCACAGGGCCAAAGGCCGCCTCCACTGGTCCATTATAATTCACATTATCATGCATTGTGGTTCTCAGTGACTGTTAATCAGCTCAGCCTCCAGGGAAAGTGGAGGGAAACTCCAGTCTAGACACATACAGAGACATAGCAGGACGCACAGTGCAGAGCGTGTTTCTGTGTGAAGTGCAGCACGAGGAGGTGGAGTTGTTTCTCTTATGCACTATATAGGGAATGTGCACACTCAGCCCTAAAGCTGCATTAATCCAGGATCTGTTTTCAACTGATAGTGTTTAAGTGGATCTGCACAAAAGAGGGTGCACTATGCAGACCACGAAGATCATCTGGGTGCCAAGGGGGAAGACATGCTGGCATCTCTCCATCTCCTCTCTCCTCCTTTTCTCGTCTGACACTAACCATGTGGATGCACGACGTGGGGGGAAGGGTGAGGGGCAATTGCCAATTTCTGGGACACCCCACCCCCCACCCTTGCAGCTTCCCCTGTTGGCACTGATTCAGATCCACACTCATACACCAATACTGTGTTTACCCCCTTCCCTTTACCCAGTGACTGACTGGTCACAGCCCCCTCAAATGTGTGTCACATGTCATTTTGAACCACTGCTCTCAAAGTTGCCATGAATTGTCACCCTCAATAAGGCACTTTTGACCCCTAAAGCTAAACTTGGGAATGAGTCAACATGGTGTTTTCAACCACATTAAAACCTAAAGTGTAAATGAGATTCTTTGTCTACAAATTACAGTGTAGTATTTTCAGCGTGTCCTTATAGGTACAGATGAATAAAAGTGATTGAGAGGGTGACACTTTTTTTTTTTTTTACTTTTGAACTGCTTGTTACCTACTTACTGGAGCTGGCTTGCCCTGTGTATTATTTCACGTTAGCTGTGTTTGCTGTGCACACCCCCAATTATTTCAATCTGCTACGAAATTGTCGCCAGTGTGCCTGAACAAAAAAAACCCCACGAATAATAAGTGCTGCAATTTGTTTCCAGTACTGCTGCCATTTTTGTTTTCTCTGTACAATAATCAAATTAAATCGTGTACAATCCTAAGATCATGGACAGTATAAAACATGGACGTAGCTTCCTGGTTGGAAAAATGAAGCCAATGCAGAAGTGCCTAAAAACCTGCATTCTATCTGAAGGCCACCAGATGGCGATAGCTGTGGTTGTAAAAAGACTTCTAGTCCTATAGAGGTCTATGGGGAAAAGGCTCTCTTTGCTGACCTCTGGAAACACTTTGCTGCTGAATTCATGGTCTTTAGTCACTCATTTTGGGTCATATTGAATAAAAACTTTTTCTGTTTTTTAAATCTTGGTCATACCATGTTTCAAACAGGAGGATTAGCCCTGTTATTTTCTGCTCGCTTATTGGCGACTTGTCAATCACAACCATTAGCCAATGAGCAAGCGGTTTCACAGTCAGACCCATCTCTTCGTCACATCCAGTTTCTTGCAACCAAGATGGCGACGGCGGAAACGTTCATCTTGAGGCTTCAAAACGGCACTTCACAAACCAATGTGTGACGTCACAGTAGCTACGTCCATATTTTTTACTGTCTGTGCCTAAGATCAAAACGACTGCATGCTGTTGCTCGTGAGTACTATGCTCAGGAGGCAGGCTGGTGGTTTACTGTTCAGAGGAATGTTGAGCAGATGAGTTTGAGTATAGCTGAGTTTTTGAAGAAAAAACTTTTACTGCACAACTGGATAACGAAGCTGTGTTATCAACAAGCTAACATTTTAGCTAACATGTTAACACGCTTATTTAGAAGTTTCCAACTTATAAAACAAGTTGTTATTCCATGTCCTCGTTTTCCTTCCCGCTGTCGCCAAGTGCTTGCTCATAGGGGGTCGTCTGATTGTTGGGGTTTTCTCTCTAATATTGTAGGGTCTTTACCCTAATATATAAAGCGCCTTGAGGCGACTGTTGTTGTGACTGTTGTCACTTCCAGTTTCAAAACACCAAGATGGTCACAGTGAAAATGCTCATCTCGAGGCAAATTAGATCAAATGGTTTTTGTTTGTGGATAACAAGAAGCATGCGGGATATATTAAAAAATATTTAAAAATTTAAAAATATTTTTAAAAAAGCACATAGAATTTGATTGCAGCGGAAGTCACCTGACATTTCTATATACCACATAAAAACAATCACATCAACATAAGACATAAAGCACACAATATGCAGACACTTTCACTCTCCTTGCATCTTAAGGATAATTTTGGCCAGACCAACTGGGCAACCTATGTGTTGCTTGTGTTCAGAAGTTTGATGGCTTGAGGAATAAAAGACAGTTTGGACCTGCTTTTGGTGAACAAGGGGGGACAATAGCACCGTGCAGATGGTAATAGTTTAAAGGAGGAGGCAAGTGGATGCTTCTCATCACTCACAATATTATTTAGATAGATATGCAAAGAAAAATATTGCATTTGTTGAACTCCACTTCATTTTGGTCCTTTTTTTTTTTTTAACTATAAGGTGCAATATTTTCAATGTTAGATTTGAAATAATCCAGACATATTCAGATTGGATTACATGCTTTTTGTTATCCAGTGATCCAGTGTATTATGTTATTAAGTACAAATATTTTGCCACTCTCCTGATACTGCCAGTCTCATTCCACATTCATATATCTGTGCATAATCATCCTGTCAGCAAATCTCTATCAGTGCAAACCTGTGACCTCGTTCTTGCATGTCCTTCAATCCACTCATTCCCCAAACTCCACCTCTCCTCTTGGGTTATATCACAGCCTCTTTACATAACTGACACAGCAGGGAGCGTGTCAGTAGTTTTAGTTCTCTTAATTTCTTCAAGGGGAATGTCAATTCAGAGACCTGATGGAGAGATAGGAGGAGATAGTTCACTGTTAGATATTCTGAGAGGAGAGATGATGAGCATCGGCTTATCTCCAAACTCTGAATCAAGATCCTGTTTATTCATCTGATATTTTCTCTTCTTCTATGATCTACTCATTGGTGTGGGCTTTAGGGTGGGTTTGAGTTTTTGGCCCCATAGGGGAATTACTCAGAGTAAATGAACCATTGCCCACAGGTTGCAATAGATTAGCAAGCGGCGATCAGTCATACTGATTGTACGGTGAAACAAACACAAACCCTACACCATTAACCAACTTCCCGCCTGCCTCAGTTCACAGCCGCTGACACACTTAGCAGCTGACTGTTATGTTGGTTTAATTCCCTCCCCCTCCTTGCGTCTGCCTTTTACTCCACTTAGGGACCTGTGACTAAATGGATTTGCATCTCTTTTTCTGCATCATTCCCAAAGGAGTGTCATCCCTCCATATGGGAGGGTTTGCTTAACTCAACTGAAACAGATACCAGTGCACAGAGAGGAGGTGTGTTTATGCAGTCTGTCGCAATGCTGACACACCTGATGTACTGTACACATGCTGACCAAACACAAGCGGGACACACGAGGCCCTCGAGCTCGACGCATTCACTCCATTCATGGCAGGCACCTCCATTCAGAAGCTTCAGAGCCAATTAGCACCTGCACAGTCCTCACAGGAAGACCAGGCCTCCTGCTACATGGGAAGTGTGATGTTGAGAAATGCCCCAGCTGAACCAACAAAACCAATACACATGCACAAACACAATTATACAAGCCTGAGAGAGGAAAACTCCATTTTATCTTTTCCCCATTTTAAGGAGTGCATTGTGGGTTATGCATGTAGAAGGATTTGACAAGTAAAAAGCAATCCATTGATGTTACACATGAAGCTGTGTTTAGATGTCACCGCTCAGCCTGTAAAGTGGTTTGGTAGCTGGGGAGGAGTTTTGACATGTGTCAGAAATTAGTGATGTTGGAGGGGTTAATGCAACATGTGGATGGAGATTTCAAATTATTTGTTAATTAATTTTTTTGGAAGATCTCAAGGTGCATTGTGTGAAATGTACCTTTTTTTGGAGACTGTTCCTGCAAAAAGGATTATATCGTTTTGGAGCAGTCTGTTTAGCAAACCCCCAGCTCACCAAACACTGATGATCTACCCTTTAAACCTGCCGAAATTCATTAGAATCCAGATATTGACCTGACAGTGATTTTAACGACCGTGAAGCTTTTTGTCTGACTGCATTTTCTAAGACGGACCAATACTTAAGGCTGCTGTAAGCAACATGTTTTTGCCATCAAAAAAAAAAGAAAAAAAATCTATGCTAACCTTTTAACAAATTTCATTCAAGTGGTCCTAGAGGGTGCTAGACACATACACGTCTTCTTAGACAAGACTTTGGCCAACCACAGGTCTGCTTATACCAGATCAGGTGACTAGTATAAAGTACCTACCACCCACCCACCTATCCTTCTATCCATCCATCTTCTTAACAACTTATCCAATTCAGGGTCACAGGGTGGCTGGAGCCTATCCCACTTGTCATAGGGCGAGATGCCGGGTACAATCCGGACAGGTCGCCAGTCTACAACAGGGCCTAAAGTACTATAAAGAGCGACTGTATGAAGTAAGACATGGTGACACAAGGGATTATGGAGAAGACTTGAACTCAGTGTGATGTGTGATCCAGGTGTAACCATGACTGGGGTAAGGAGATAAGTAGCATGGAAAGAAATAGTGGAGGAATTGCAGCCATTACGTACATATGATTAGGTAAAGCAGTAGGGAATTCTGTAATATCATACGTGATGTCTTTATTGCTAAAACCTCAAAGTCTGTAAATCCTTTCTTTCTCTCTTTGAATTCCAGTGTTTTTTATTCTAACTGTAAGATAAGTAAGATAAGATATGAGTGGGCTCCCTTTTATGCACACATACGAGGACACATGCATGCACCCAAAGGTGACGTCCAAGTGTTTTTATAAGTAACTCAAACATGTAAATATAATGTTTGCTTGTTTTCAAGAAATCACCACAGGGGTACCTTTAATGTGAACTAACTGTAAAGAGAGACTTAAATCAGGCACGTGCAAATGCATATTGCTGTGAACATTATATGAATATGGGAGGAAAGGAATGTTGATGATTAAATGCTGATAACTTGTTACAGTTCCTAAACACTGGATCTGACCACCAACTCATACATTTTTCTGTTGTAGCCCCCTGGGGTTAATAAATTACTTCCACTGAAAGGATTTTATCTTGGAGTTTAAAGATATATCATGAGTTCTGATAAAATATTAAAGTTGTGGAATGCAAGACTCCTTTGCACAATATGACTGTGTTTGTTACACACAGAAATAAGAATGAAAGTCACTTTCTGTCCCTGCAGGTAAAAGCTACACAAAAATACCACCTAGGGCTAAATATAGGATCTAAAGGCAACTATGTATACCTTTTCGAGTATCAAAAAGGTACATATATGTTCCACAGCAAGAGTACAATGTATATAATTGCATTGTTTCTACTAGATCTTAAGATGTAATATCAGAAGACATCCATCCATCCTCTTAACCACTTATCCAATTCAGGATTGTAGTGGGGCTGGAGCCTGTCCCAGCTGTCACAGGGTGAGATGTGGGGTACACCCTGGAAAGGTCACCAGCCTGTCACAGGGCTAACACAGGGAGACAGACAACCATTCACACCTACAGCCAATTTAAAGTCACAGATTAACCTAACATGGATGTATTTGGACTGTGGGAGCAAGCCGGAGAACCCAGAGAGAACCCACGCAGGCACAAGGAGAACATGCAAACTCCACACAGAAGGGCACCAGCCAGCAGATTCAAACCTGCGACCTTCTTGCTGTGAGTGCTAACCACCACACCACCGCGCTGAACTATCAGGAGACAGTGTTGGCCAAATACAAAAAGAAATGAGGTAAAATACGAATGTTACTCTCAACTTTCTATTGTTTCCTTTGAGTTAGATGCAAACATTTAATATATTCTGACAAGTTTCATTCTGTATCTGTTTGTATATCATTGGCACTCCTGGTGGGTTTTCTCTCGGTGCTTCAGTTTCCTCCCACAGTCCAAACCATGCATGTCAGGTTAACTAGTGATTCAAAGTCAGCTGTGGGGGCAGATGTGGGATCAAATAAGCTTTGAGTGATCAGACTAGAAAAACTCTGTACACATGCCGGTCCATTTCAAAGAGAATGAATCATTACAAATAAAAACATATAACATAGATTAATGGAAACCCCTGAATACAACGTTGTACCTTTTAGTGGGTACCACCCCAATAACAAAGTACAGTAAGGTACTTTATTTTCTGAGAGTGTACAGTAATGTTTAGGCTAGCCTTCTGTATTAATCAGCACTTATAAAGCAAAGCTTAACATACTATAATTGTTTCACTGTTTCATTTTATTAATGGCTAATTTAACAAGTGGATCTGGTTAGTAATCTGCTGAGATAAAATGGATCAACTTTGATCATCTTTGAAAAAATGATATGATGATGCTGGAAATATACATTTGTGACAGCAGGTTTTAGAGGAGACATTTGGGTCCTTTGGTATAAACAACTGCTTTGACAGTTTTTCAAAAATACTTAAGTAAAATACTTAAATCTTAAGGCAGGGTAATATAAAAATATTTAATTTACAGAGGAAATATTAGTTTTAGTAGGTAGTGTCTAAACTGTGTTTCTGTGATATGTTTTTTTTTCTTCCATTGAGCAGTGAGATACAGGCAGAGAAACTGCATGAGCCTGAAAATTGATTGACACCTATTCCCTCATTTGAAAAATGTTGCTGTTTGCTTTCAAAAGCTCTAAAAGCTTCAGGTTAAGTCTTGTTCTTATCCCACAATCACCAATCACTCTCTATCTCTGGCCATCTTCATCACTCCTTCTCCCTGTTCACTATTTCCTAATCTCTGCTCCTCTGCCTTTACATCATCTCTCTCTCTGTCTGTCTCTTTTTCTGTCTCTTTTCCTCCCATTTGAGCCACTGTCCCCCTACCTGCCTGCCTGCGCTGGTACATCCCCTTCTCTCTGCCTTTGTCAATGTATTTTGCCCTTATAAGGAGAGAGCACAGGCAGACTGTACTAACCGCGTGAGCTTGGCGGGGGTGTTGCAGGGGCAGGAAGACCATGGCGACTGTAACGACAGGGTGAGATGGGAGGAGGATGGAGGAGAATGGATGGAAGGCTGGTGGTGGTGGTGGTGGTGGGGGGGTGTTGAGCTACCACACTTCTGTCAATGACCACCCCCCCACCCCCCAAGCAAGATGACAGAAATAGGCACAGGGGAGGAGGAGGTAGGGCGAGAGAGAAGAGGATAGCTGGAGAGAGAGGATGGTGAGGAAAGGCAGGTGAATGTATGTGGGAGTGGGGATGCTTGCATGTCAGGTCGAGGTTTTAACAGACAAAGGCTTCCCAACATCATTTACCTCTCATGTTAAAAGCCAGAGTCGGTCCACACTGATTATATACATTCACAAAGCTCCCATTTTTCTGCTCTGAGCAGTATCTGCATGATGCCAGCTCACCAGCTGCCCACATACCCATCGATACAGAAGTCTAAAATTCAGCTGGTGAGAGTCATGGAGGGAGAGTGTGGGCTTCAGTGTGGTGCATGTCTGTATGGTGCAACGTGACTGGACTGGTCCAGGCCTCAGATGTTCCCTGTTTTGATGAGAGGAATAAGGCGCCCTTTGACTGGGCGAACCTGATTGCACAGTCGAGTACAATTACACAACCCGATTATTCAATCTCACCCCAAATGAAGTCACTACATTATAGGCTGTCATATGTAAAATGTAACTGAACTGCATTTTAAACAACCAGTCTCCGTATTATTGGTGCATTAAATTTAGCTAGATTTCTTTTGATAAGTAATTGATGGCTATGGATGTCAGAGGTCACCGGTTTTGTTCTTTTAGACATGACAAATGAATATTTCATGTATTTTTTTATTACACCTCTTCTTCTTTTTACGAGTGACAAAAAAAGCATCCTTCCTTAATTCAGTAGACTCACTGACTTTGCTGATAATTGCTGATGATCCTTTTCTGGTATGACCAGAAGTCTGTGGTGGCCAAAATTAGCTATGCATTTAAAATTTAAAGTAGTGTACCTATTGCTGTGTCACTGACCTCGCTGAGGGAGTTCTCTGGTTTAACAATTCTTCTGTTTTTGTTCTTAAAGTGGACCTGTTTCCTTATTTTCTAATATATACAGTGCTGTAAAAAATGTGTTTGCCCCCTTCCTGATTTCTTAGTTTTTTGCATGTTTGTCACACTTACATGTTTCAGACCATCAAACAAATTTTAATATTGGACAAAGATAACCCGAATAAACACAAAATGCAATTTTTAAATGATGATTTCATCTATCAAGGGGAAAAAAAAATATCCAAACCTACAGCTGAGAAACAAAGTCATTGACATCGATCAGTCTGGAAAGGGTTGTGAAGCCATTTCTAAGGCTTTGGGACTCCAGTGAAACACTGTGAGAGCCATTATCAACAAATGGAGAAAACTTGGAACAGTGGTGAACCTTCCCAGGAGTGGCCAGCCTACCACAATTACTCCAAGAGCGCATCGACAACTCATCCAAGAGGTCACAAAAGAACCCAGATCAACATCTTAAGAACTGCAGGCCGCACTTACCTCAGTTAAGGTCAGTGTTCATGATTCAACAATAAGAAAGAGACTGGGCAAAAATGGCATCCATGGGAGAGTTCCAAGGAGAAAACCACTGCTGACCAAAAAGAACATAAAGGCTCATCTCACGTTTGCCAAAAAACATCTTGATGATCCCCAAAAAACATCTTGATGATCCCCAAGACTTTTGGGAAAATATTCTGTGGACTGATGAGACAAAAGTTGAACTTTTTGGAAGGTTTGCGTCCTGTTACATCTGGCGTAAA
>VUQI01042757.1:0-10499 GCA_015106735.1 Paratilapia polleni | reverse complement strand
AATTGCTGGTTTTCGTTTTTTTTTTTTTTTTTTAATATTAGTCTCCCACCTGTTTGTTTTTCTCTCGTCGTTTTCCGTTTTTTGCCTACCCGCCTGTATTTCATTACAGCTGACTTGCCAGCAGGATGTGTGGATCTTGTCTTTAGTGTGGTACATTAATGTGCACACTTACGGTAGTTGATATGGTAGTGCGGTGTTGACAAGCAGCATGATTTGTAACACGGCACCTGATTGGCGAATGAAATTTCAGCTCCTTAACACTTCGGCCAGGATTGCAGGAATCATTTGCGACAACATGGTCCACCAAACAAGACCAAAAGAGAGAGTGTTAGAGAAAAAATGTGTTATTTGGAAAAATGGCACCAGCAAGAGAAACACTGGTGACACTGCAGCATGAAGAGGATGAAGACATGCTGATTATTAATTTAATACTCTGTGGGCTCAAAGACAGTGTTTTTGTTTTTTTTTTGTTTTTTTTTTTTTGTTTGTTTTGTTTTTTAAAGGCTGTTAGTGTTTATCTCAGAGCTCAGAGATTTGATTTTCAAATTGGACTGTATTGATAAGATTGTGTAGTAAAAATTCAGTAGACTATTGAGTTCAGACTTTAAATTGTATATTATTTGGAAATAGACCTAAAAAGTTAGGTGTAAAAATTCCTCAAGATTGCACCAGATGCCACCGTGGGCCTTCTGCACAACCATCTCCGATTTACATAAACATTTTATGGTCCAAAGTTTGGATATACTGTATATAACATTGACTGTCAGTTCATATGTCTCCATGGGGGTCATTCCATCTCAAATCATCAAATTTTTAGAACATTTTTCTGCAAACATTTCTAGTTTGCCTACAAATTTTATGGTCCAATGTTTGGCTATTCATAATGATTGCTGTGAAACTTTAGCTTCATATGTCAAATACTTTTCAAGATATATAAATTTTTTTTGAAAAATGGTCAGTTGACCCACTTCCAGCATGTTTTTTCACACTTTGTAATCTGAGGCAATGTTTGAACATGAATATCTCAAAAACTATTAAAGATATAAGCCTGAAATTTTCAATGGTCTTTCTTAACAAAAAAAAATAATCAGGATCTGTAATTTGGGGCACATACATCAAAAAATGTCGAAGTATTGGCTAGTTAAAATATGACCAGAAAAATGCAAGCAGTCATGTAAAGTCCCGTATTTGAGCACACACTAATAAAAAATTCATATTGCAAAAGACAATTGGTGACAATTTCTGAATAGTATATAGTTGTATTTCACAATACAATGGACTTTTTAAAAAATGAATATCTTGAAAAGTATTTGATATATGAAGCTAAAATTTCACAGCAATAATTATGTATATCCAAACACCGTAATATTAAAATCTTTAGGCAAATTGGAGATGGTCAGGCAGAAAATGTTCTAAAAAATTTGATTTGAGATGGAATGACCCAATTGTTTTTTTTTTCTTTCTTTTTTTCTTTTTTCCCTTAAATTCCCCATAATTAGACCCTCCTAGCATGCTGGCCGCATTTAGCCAGGAATTAGTGCTCTGCGATACGTGTACCCCTCTCACTGTCATTTTTAGGGGGGACCACTCCCATGCCTGATGCTTACAGGGTAAAACGAATTGTGAGAAAGTTGCCCAAGGGCAATACTGGTTTGATATAGTAATTTGATTGTTGATGCTTTTTTTGTTGTTGTACATTTATTCACCCTTTTGCCTTTTGAGTGAACGTACTTGCAAATGAGAAATGTTTTTGCTCCTTTCAGTATACTGTCTTTGAGTGCACTCAGTGACGATTGATGTAACATAACAGATAAACATCAGTCATTACTGTTCCTCAGTGGCATCATATTTACATAATAAGCCAATAGCATCCGGCAAAGGGAATATTGTCTGATAGCAGTGTTTTTCTCAGAAACATTTATACCTTCCATCATTATTATGTGTCATAAACAAAAATAAGAAATATCCATAGTTGCATTTCCCCCCTAGTTGCTTTCAGCCACAGTTAGACTGTTGCTTTTGAATTGTCAACTAACATCATGAGATTTGACTCAGGACTGAGGATTTTAGCAGGTCGGGCTCTGCGATATGGCAAAAAATCTTATTTACATTATTTCAATTTAATCGGGATGCACAATACATATGGATTGTTCTTACAAAAGCAACGTGTTAGATTTTGCAAAGCACTTTATTAAATCATCCATCTATTTTCTTCCACTTATCCTATTCAGGGTCGCGGGTGGTCAGTGTGCTGCAGTAGATGGCAGTAGGCCACGGCCCGACGCAGACTGGACAGTGACGGGCACAGAAACTAAAGCTCACTGCACACTGCTGTGGACACAGTCGGCAGTTCCACACATTATACGCACAAGAATTGCTATATTTCGATCACTGCTTTACCTGCAGTCAGTCAGCTTCTTCTCACGAGACATGAAACTGACTCCACTGACGACCACAGTAGTTTTACGTCTTTAAATATGGGAGTTATTCATCTACTGCTGCCTGCATTGCTTAGTTTGTATTGTGTGACTCTGATATGTTAATGGGTTAGCCTGGGTCGCAGCTGCTTTGTTAAAATGCATACAAAGTGACCAATAATGCCAGTTCTTTGTTAGTGTGTTGTTTTCACTTATTAATGAACTATTTCTGTTACCACACAAGCAATTTTAAACTGAAGTTATACCTTTAAATGCTGAATTATTTGTCATGGTTAGACCAGCGCTGTCTCCCTTCATACTGCAGGAGAACTCTAAGAGTGAGCTGAAAGTGCAGAGGAAAGGGAGGACAGGGCTGAGTGAGTTGGAGAGTGCAGCTGCAAACGCTGGCACGGCATTACAAAAAAAACCCACTTTTTTTTTTCTGTAATGCGACATCAAACTACATCAACGCGACAACAAACTACATTGAGATAACAACATTGTCAACTTCTGTAACTTTTGAAACTATGTCAATTAATTTTTTTTCTGTGTATCACCCAGCCTTACTGGCATTTAGCCCTGGAGCGTTGCTCCATATTTCTGAATCACCCTGTGGACACTGTTGGTAATATTTTCTTCCTCCTGTCCTTGTCAACTTTCTCTCAGGTGCTGGTCATGACTTGCCATGTCTTCCTTCATGTTCTGAGGAATAAAATCTTACCGTTGTCAAAAATCAACTTGGTGGTGTTTGATGATTGCCACCTGGCCATCACAGACCACCCCTACTGTGAGATAATGAAGGTGAGTTTGTAGTCTCAAAGGAAAAATGATTACTTTTATTGCAACACTGGCAAACAGTCCTCCAGAATAATTGTGAATGACCTCGTTGTCCTCTGTGTGCAGCTGTTTGAGGGCTGCTCCTGTGCTCCTCGTATCCTGGGTCTCACAGCTTCTATTCTGAATGGAAAGTGTGACCCATCAGAACTGGAGCAGAAGATCCAGAATCTGGAAAGAATCCTTAAGAGCAATGCTGAAACTGCCACTGACCTTGTTGTCTTGGACAGGTAATTGTAAATGGGCTGTGCTTAATTGGCACTTTCCTAGTCTTACTGGCCACTTGCTTGTATTTCAGTCTGAATGTGGGCAGAGTTTTACCAGTTAAAGAAGTTTACTGTTTATTCAAACTGAGAAGCAAAAACATGTTTATAAAGCCATGTGAAAAATAAAAATCAATGAAACTAGACTGGCAAGCCAGTAACAGTGAAAAGCTCACAGCTGTGCAATGTGTCATATTTCAGATATGCCTCTCAGCCAAGAGAAGTGGTGCTGGACTGTGGTCCCTATGTGGACAAGAGTGGTCTCTCTTCCCATCTGCAGGCAGAGCTTGATGAAGCTCTCCACTTCCTGAATGACTGTAACATATCTGTTGTCAAAGAGGACCGTGATCCCACATTCATCTCCAAACAGGTCACAGTTACAAAGTTTTACTGGCTTTATTTAATTTATTATTTCATTATCTGAGTTTTATGTCTTAATTACCTAATCTTAATATGGAGGTAGTTTCCGTGCCTCTCACCAACAACAGAAAAGACCAGTGGCATAATGTTTGGAGGTTCTTTGTACATCTGTACATCCATTTGCTGGTCTTATTCACTTGGACTCATTAGGCTGTTTGGGGGCCCACTGCTTTGTGCATTTTCTGCCCACATTAACAACCCCTGACCTTTTTCAGGGCCATTTTCAGGGGACAAAAAAATGACCTACTCTGGGGGAGGTATATCTGAGCAGCCCTTAAAAACTACTGGTATAAAGGTAGGGCTTTACTGGATGGGTTTAACTTGGACCAAGTGCCATCTTTGAAAAATTGGCAGCCCTTCAAAAGCATGATGAAAAATTAGAGTGCTGGTGCTGC
This sequence comes from Paratilapia polleni, assembly GCA_015106735.1. Lineage (NCBI taxonomy): Eukaryota > Metazoa > Chordata > Actinopteri > Cichliformes > Cichlidae > Paratilapia > Paratilapia polleni. Next base: position 6,170 of record VUQI01042757.1, on the reverse strand, counting down.
TGTTAAGCATCACTAACAGTGTAAACAGAATAAGACTTACCATGCAGGCTGACACAACATACAACAACAAAGCAAACCTCATGGTTCCATCCATTATTGCTGTTTTATTCTCTCTTATCCATAAATGCATTATAGAGTGTTTGTTTTCTGTTGGATTCAGAATTGATATCGTGATTGAAGCTGTCGCAAAATAATGACGTCCGGTGGATCGTATGCAGCAGTAAAGGCACAAAGGCCGAAAGAGCTTTTTAGGGGGCTGTTGTGTAAATGTTCATGCCACCTCATGCCTGCCCTGTGTAACTGCAGTTTAAAGATGACTAGTCACAAACTGAGTAGATTTTGATGGTCCAAGGACACAGCATCCTCACATGTGTGACATCACCATTAAAGTGACATATCGAGTATACCTGAGTGGTAGTTTGCTGTGACTGATGTGTTCATAGGATTTTAAGTGGTGGAATATGGTGTTATTTTTTTTCCTACTTTAGTACAACTCCATATTTAACAAAGTTACATTAAACAAATAAAGTCAAAGGTTACTTACAATGGCTCAAACGATTTTGTGTATTATTCGTTTTCACTTGTATATCCACCATACACTCCATTTTTAGCCCCACACTGCAAAAAGTCTAAGTAAGACACTATATATGGTGACCAGAGTGGATCATTTAGCAGCTTCTGAGTCAGATATTTTTCCCTTAGGTAGTGAAACCATACCAAATCAAGGCAACGCAAGGTCTGAATATCGTCGGTGTTGTGACTGCATCCACAATACTGGAAAAGGTTGATAGAGAAGGTCCTAGCATTACAACCAGAAAAGTGAGCTCACCTGTAGAACAGCTCAATCTATAAACTTGTTTTTCACACTGTACCTGTCCTGTCCTGTCCAGGTCCTCAATGACTGCCGGGCTGTGCTGCAGGTGCTGGGGCCATGGTGTGCAGATAAGGCAGCAGGCATCATGGTGCGTGAGCTTCAGAAGTACATCAAACATGAGCAGGAGGAGCTCAACCGCAAGTTTCTGCTCTTCACAGACACCATTCTGCGCAAAGTGCACGCACTCTGTGAGGAGCACTTCTCCCCCGCCTGCCTGGACCTCAAGTTTGTCACACCAAAGGTCCTACGGCTGCTTGAGATCCTGCACGAATACAAGCCGTTTGAGCGGCAGCAGTTTGAAAGTGTGGAGTGGTACAACAACCGCAACCAGGACAACTATGTGTCCTGGAGCGACTCAGAGGACGAAGATGAGGATGAAGAGGTGGAGGCCAAAGAGAGGCCTGAAGCCAACTTTCCCTCACCATTCACTAACATCCTTTGTGGAATCATCTTTGTGGAGAGGCGTTATACAGCTGTTGTCCTAAATCGGTAAGGACTTATTATCTGCATGACTGAGTTATGTACACTAGAAATAATCACAGTTTATTACATTTGCATAGTTATTGCTTGCCTTCATTGTGTGAATGGTTCTTACTTGTCGTCCTTTTGATGACCTGCAATGCAGAGGCTGGTATTGATTTTCTCTGGCTACAGACATCAGAGGGACATTGGAGAAATTGTTGGGCTTTGGGGGTTGAGAGGGCAGGGTTGGATTATCTAGCTTCCTGTAATAAAAAAAAATGGTTTGGTTTATTTGTAGAGTTAAGTTTAACACTTAGCCAGCACCTCTGGCCACCTGTAAACACTAAAACAAGAGAAAAATGAAAAAGGGATAAGGAGGGCAGGGAAGGGTAAGGGATGAAATTAGCTTCATCTGAGAGAGAGAGAGGTGGACTGAGCCTTTACCAGAGAGGAGAGCGACACAGCACCCATCTTAGAGCAGGGTTTTCGCCAGAAAACGTGCTAAGCCCAGTGGCTTCAACCAGCACGGGTGGATGTTGCACTCAATTATTGTAGCTTTATCGATCCAGTATAATGCTAACTGTGAGGCACAGGCAGAACAGTGGATATGTGGTGGCCTGGCTGCATCTCTACACACACAGTGGGTGAGAAAAATAAAGGAGGAAGAGATACCGGCGAGTTTTTTTCCCACTTTACAGCCTATGCCAGCAGGATAGAGCACTGCATCACATTTAACGTCATTCACTTATGGCAAGGAATGATCTGTCTAATGTAGTCTGTAATTAGTGGACATAAAGCGCTTTGAGTACCCAAAAAATGAGTAGAAAAGCGCTATATAAGTACCAGTCCATTTACCATAAGTGGATGAATATCAACTGAACAGGTAAAACATTGTTATCTTATAACATTTGCCTGGTTCTTCAATTTTTCAAGCTGTCTTTATATTTGTAAAACAGCTAATGGCAACAGTAGGCTAATAAGATACACTGGCTAGCCTAACCATTGTAGCTTTGGGAAAAAAAATCCCTGGTGTTTAGGGCCAGGAGGTTGCCAGCTTAGGCTAGGTGGGCTGCTGGTAGAAATCCTCAGTGCAGGAGGTAGTCAACCCTAAAGCATGAAAGTTTGGAGTGACTGCATATCTCTTGATGACTGCATTTTTGTGTCCTTGATGAGTTATCACTGACACACTGTTTTTGTCCCCCAGTCTTATCAAGGAGGCAGGGAAGCAGGACCCAGAGCTGGCTTACATCAGCAGCAACTTCATCACTGGCCATAGCATCGGCAAGAACCAGCCACGCAACAAGCAAATGGAGGTGGAGTTCAGGAAACAAGAGGAGGTAACTGAGAGATAACTTGGAAATGTCAGTCTTCCATGCACTCTCCACATTAGCTTCTGGATGTTGTGGAACTCTGTGGAAAACCTTTTGAACCAGCTCCAGTGTGTTCAGTTATTTTTGTGAGGGAAGAGGGTATTTAATGTACTGAAGTCTGTGTAATTATTCCTAAAGCGTCATTCTCATCTAACTGACTTGTTGTGAGGACCATACAACAGGTCCTGACAGTTTGTTTAGGGTTATTTGATGATTGTCTGCTCTTGTCCTGCTGGACTAGCATTTGCTGTTGTGCCACACTCAGTGAACATCCCAGCAACGACACTTTCCCCTTCCAGCCTTTGTCTGGTTAGGTGCTATTCAGAAATGCAAATCTGGGAACCTATTGGTTATTGTCTAATGACAGAGCTGCTGAGCACCATGATCAGTATAACCTGGCTGTTGTTGTAGCCAGTGAAAATCTGGGCCATATGTTGAAAAAGATATTTTGTCACCAGACGATTGCTGATGGTTTTGACAAATGCAGACTGTTTACCTACATACAGTCAAAGCTTGTTGAAACAGTATTGGTCATTAGTGCTCAGACTAAAAGCAGACCACCATCAGAAACCAGAAAGCTTCCAGCCTACAGAATTTTGTCCTTTGTCTCCAGGTGCATATTCATGTGCAGAATCTGTTCAGGCACTGTCACTTGTTGACTCTGACAACATAACTGCCAGAAGAAATCATACTGAATATAAAAGAAAACTAGGATTTTGAAAATTAAATGATATAGCAGCACTGTGAATACCATGCTAAATGTGTAGTCGTTTTGTTTTTCATCACTTACTGAAAATATTATGAGGCTGATATGAAATGTGTATATATGAAGACAAAACTCAAGCCCCCCTTTCCTTCTGTCACAGGTTCTCCGCAAATTCCGGGCTCATGAAACCAACCTTCTGATTGCAACCAGCATCGTTGAGGAAGGTGTAGATATTCCCAAGTGTAACCTGGTGGTGCGATTTGACTTGCCTACAGAGTACAGGTCCTACGTCCAGTCCAAAGGCAGAGCTCGGGCACCTGTCTCCAACTACATCATGCTGGCTGACACTGAGAGGACCAAAGCCTTCGAAGAAGATCTCACTACCTACAAGGCTATAGAAAAAGTAATGTTTTCTTATTTATTTGACAAAACTGAGATGCTTGGTCTATTAATAGTTGTAATTGTGTCAGAGCTAGGAGATAGTGGCAAAAGAAATGAGGTACAGATAAGGGTCTAATTTTCTCTTGAACAGATCTTAAGGAATAAGTGCTCCAAGTCAGTGGAGGTGAGTGAGTTTGAAGTGGAACAGGTGATGGATGACGACAACATTCTGCCACCGTATGTTCTCCGGTCTGAGGATGGAGGTCCCCGGGTCACCATCAATACAGCCATTGGACACATTAACAGGTGTCATTCCTGATTTCTGCTTTATTTGCTTAGAATTTTCTGAAATTGTCAGAAAATAAAATGAACAAAACTTTTTTTTTTTTTTAACATGAATTTGAATTTCCAGCTCAAAATACTTCAGATTATTGTTCCAAACTGCTTGCTGCTCCAAACAGACTCATTCAGTGTCACTGCCCACCCCTCTTTCAGAAGGGCCACTCTGTTTCTGCCCCAATATAGAAATGAGGAATTTGCATGTTCACTCTGTGCCTGTGTCCGCTTTTTCTTTTTCCCCACAGTACAAAGACACGTATGTCTGCTTAACTGATGATTCTAAATTGGCCATAGGTGCCTATGCAAAGTGGATAAAATGCTTAAGTGCATAGCATAAAGTTCTGTCATGAATATGTGTTTAAAAAATGGCTTGTAGTGTAAAGCACTCGAGTGGTCAGCAAAAGCAAGATTAGCAGAGCTAATGCCCTAAATGCCCTTCCATCCAACTTGGAGACAGTATGTCTCTTTTAATTTGCTTTCAAAGTAGTGACGCAAATATTTCAAAACTTGTTTTCACTCTGGTGCTCAGGTATTGTGCTCGGCTGCCCAGTGACCCATTTACACACCTAGCACCAAAATGCAAAACTGTAGAGACGGGGGATGGACGTATTCAGTCTACACTCTACTTACCCATAAACTCCCCTCTGCGAGTTCCTGTAAAGGTGAGGAATGGCATCTCTAATTTCAAAAATGTATAATGCCAATGTAAAGATTTTGACCAGCTCCTTTCTTTATATTTATGAAGAATGATTGATATTATGGCTTCTCTCTGGAGTTTTATTGATGTCCCTGTTTTTACAGGGTCCTGTGATGAACTGTGCCAGACTGGCAGAGAAAGCAGTTGCACTAGTATGCTGTGAGAAACTGCACAAAATAGGTAAAACCAGAATAAAAGTGTTGTATTGCTGTATTGCTCATGATAAAGAATAATTCTGTTTTTGTCTTTATTGCTTTATCTTTTGCTTCTTACTTCTCAGGTGAGCTGGATGATCACCTGATGCCTGTGGGGAAAGAGACGGTGAAGTATGAGGAGGAACTTGACCTTCATGATGAGGAAGAGACAAGTGTCCCAGGCCGGCCTGGTTCTACTAAGAGGAGGCAGTGCTACCCTAAAGCCGTACGTCATTATAACCAGAGCTCAGTGACACTTTTAGACAAGTCAAACCAAAACCTATGAAAGCAGGAAAAAGAGCATGTAGTTGTAGCATGTAGTCCAAGACTGCAAACTTATTATCTTTCTCCCAATATTCAGCATTTTTTGCTTATTTTACATGAAGTGGAAGTTAATTGCTTTTTCTGTGAAAATGACCAAATGCTAAGAAGTCAAAGAGCAAACCACCAATCGGAGAGAAATCTATTTTTTTTTTTTTTAACCTGTCCTGTCTGGCGGCTTTGGCAAGCAGATTGATGAACTGAATGCCTTGTTGTGCCAAACACATTTACTTTGCCAGGAGGAGCTCTATAAACTCTATAGGTTCCTCTTGGTCCATTTCTTTTTGTTTTATTGTTTATTGTTCAAATTACATAATGATGCCAGAACTAACAGGTGGGGAGAAGAAAAGAGAAGGGGAAGCAATAAAAGAAAACAAGAGGATGAGCACATCGGGTCACCAACCACAGCATCTGTAACAAAACAGTCAAAAAACAAACAGCGCTGAAAGAGAGGAAAAAAAACCCCAAAAACAAACAAAAAACAAACATGATATACAAACAAACATTCAATCTTATGTGTGTGCGTGTGTGTGATGTATGTGTGTGTGTGTGTGTCACACAATGCACTTAATAATGAGGGTGATAAGCTGCACCCACGCCCCCCAGGAGCCAGAGGCAGACAGAGATAGGCCCAGGAGACCAGGGCCGTCCGCAGCCGCCCAAGAGTACTGAGGACTCGAGGCTACATGTCCCAATGACAACCGTGTGTCCACCCCAGCAGGAGGAGGAGTGAGACCCAGATGGAGCCACCCAGGTCAAAGGGTAGGAGCCCCGGAGGGCCAGCGGCAATGGGCAGCCGACCCTGCCCGAGGCCGGCCACCCCAGC
>VUQI01042745.1:7008-17884 GCA_015106735.1 Paratilapia polleni | reverse complement strand
TGTCCTCTGCTTGTTTTCAGGGCTGGGTCCGCACCTGGGAGCAGTTAGGTGATGGTCTCACCTGTGGCGCATTCCGCCGTCACCTACTGCCCTTCTTAAGGCTGAAGGATTTCCTCAGTCGCCGCCAGAACGTTGCATCAGCTACGGTACCGGCAAGTGTTGCTCAACTGTTATCCTGCTTTGACATCCACTGTTGTTTATCGAACTCTGTTCTCTGTTCAGACTACCCTTGGAGCTTTGGACTCCCCTCCGGAGACTGAGGGGTGTTATCGTGTTTATGTGTGTGTGCCCGTGGACTCTCCTGTGGACCCGGCCCCAGAATCCCACAGCCTGTTCTCTCTGTTGATTCTCTGTTCTTGCATATTCTACCAGCTTGTGACAATAAACCTGTTAACTCTTATTCAGTGTCCTGCAAGTGAGTCCTACCTCAGCCCGATGTTATGACATAAATCCTATTGAGAATCTGTGGCAAGACTTGAAAACTGCTGTTCACAGACGCTCTCCATCCAATCTGACTGAACTGGAGCTATTTTGCAAAGAAGAATGGGCAAAAACTGCAGTCTCTAGAAGCTGGTCTCCAAAGCTGGTAGAGACATACCCCAAAAGACTTGCAGCTGTAATTGCAGCGAAAGGTGGTTTGACAAAGTATTGACTCAGTATGTATCATTTTCCTTCCACTTCACAATTATGCACTACTTTGTGTTGGTCTGTCACATAAAATCCCAATAAAATACATTTAAGTTTGTGGTTGTAACGTGTCAAAACGTGAAAAAGTTCAAGGGGTATGAATACTTTTTCAAGGTGCTGTAGTTTCTAGGGCATTAAGAAATGCTTGTTTACATTTCCAAAGGGCATGATTGGAGTCCCTTTTTTCCTCCTCATCTTGATCTAATAATGACAGAAAGGTGGTCGGCAGTCCTTGGCAGTTACCTAATCAAATTCTAAATTGATTTGATTTAAGCTAACTAAACTTTAGTAACTTCTAGAAAGAATTCAAAGACTCAGATCCAATGAGGTGTTTTGTTATTTCTAAGGTTTTATTCATTCCCAGAGAGAAAGAGAGGGTGTTTTTTTCACTCCTTAAAAAGGGAAAACTGAATCATCATAATGTCAATGATACAAAAGGCAGCAGTCTTACCAAGCCGTTGCAGCTATTACTCGCTGCATGTTTTGACAATGCAATGCAAACAGCTACTAAGACATGGTACAGTACTCATTATGCCAATGCCTTGATCCCCTTCATGCTAATGAGATATTAGTTACAGTGTTCTTTTTGTTATTCTTATATGACACTGTGTGAAGGTGAATGCCCTATACAGACAACAGCAGATAAGAAGAGTCCCAGACACTATTAGTGTGCTATTCAATAACTGAACTGGCAGCAGATGAGAGAAGATGGGCAGACTGAAGGAAGAAGCACTGGCTTTTAATTTCCTGAAGGGAGCACGCCCTGCTACTGCTCTACAGCTTATGTTTATCCGATGGCCTATAATTCCTCCTGGCCTTGGCCTTGTGTCAAGTTACAGTCTCAGCTTCAAACACAGCGTCCCTGCCACAGCAAAGACACTGTGTGCCCATACAGTATACCTCCACTGTCCGTAACAGTATGACACAGCTGCACATTAACGTCACTGTAGAATCACATGTTCAGTAATGACTGTAATAGCCAGCAGACCAGCTGTAGAGGTTTAAAAGCACTTCAGGAGCTTAAGTCTGTGGTCTACGGTCAGTGTTACTCGCTTATAATTGTTTTTATTAAATATTGTTTGCTTTTAACTTTGTTTTTGCTTGCTGTACTGCACTTTGCTCAACATCTGTTGTGTTTAAATGTGCCACAAAAGGATTTGACTTGACATATTCAATTCAGGTAAATGAATGGCAACCACCATACATGTGATAATAAGGTAGCTGTCATGATACAACTATACCAGACTAAACTTAATCTCTAGTTATACTTGCATATGATTGATCATTTAGAGAGGTTAGAGGCAACACAGTGTCTTTCTTGCTGTTTTTGACACACCCCCTCCATCTCTGTAACAAACCACAAGAACAACACTGCACACAGCTAACTCATGGGTGCTGCTACTCGCTGCTCTCTAACTCTGGCTGAACAGAGTAAAGGCCTAAAGGCTTGCCCGCAGGCAGAGGGCAAGACGTTGTGTTTGCAGAGCAGGACTGACAATATTTTTTTGTTCAAGTCAAACTGAACTGAATTTAACTTTGGTGATACCTTGAACTTTTTTTCTTTTGCCATCATTAGGTCATTTACCATCACCAGTAGGTATATTGCAATGAAAAACTAAAGGTTTTTCATTGCAATATACCTACTGTATGCATAATATATGCAATACAATGCATATATTACTATATGCAATATATGCATTGTATTGCAATGAATTGCAATACATTGCAATACAATAACTGAAGCTAATGAGAAAAGTGAAATTTACATAAAGTGAGGGAAATAAGTATTTGACCCCCTGTTGAATTCACAAAATTAACCACTTACAAAGAAATGAGAATGAAAATGAGAAAATGAGAAAAGAAATAATTTCAAGAGTAGGTTTATGTAAATTATCAATTGAATTATGTGCATTTTAGTGAGTGAATAAGTATTTGTTTGGCACACATACTATCCAGCGTAAGTTTCACTGGCAACAACTTAAGAATTAACAGTGACTCTGTTACCAGCATTCACTGTTAATTTCACCACTTTGTTGAATAGTACACCTGGGCCCCTAACCTGTCTACATTTTTAACCTCACCACCATGGGAATGACCAAAGAACTGTCTAAGGACGTCAGGGACAAGACTGCTGACCTTCACAAGCCTGGAATGGGCTACAAGAACATCAGAAAGTATCCTGGTGAGAAAATGTTGGTTTAATTATTTGCAAATGGAAGAAAGACAAAATTGCTATCAATCACCCTTGGTCTGGGGCCACACGCAAGATCTTGTCTCAGCATCACCAGCATCAGTGATCATAAGAACAATGAGACACAACCCCAGAACTACACGGGAAGATCTTGTTAATGATTCCAAAGCGGCTGGGACCAAACAGGTAACACATTTTGGTTTGAAATCCTGCAATGCCCGCACTGTACCCCTGCTCAAGAAGGTACATTTTCAGTTCTGCAGTTTGGCAGTGACCACTTGAATGATTCTAATGAGACATGGGAGAATGTGATATGGTTAGATGAGACCAAAATTGAGCTGTTTGGTATCAGTCCACTTGCTGCTTTGCAGAGAAAAGAATGCAGACTATGGCCCCCAAGAACACCATCCATACCGTCAAATATGGCAGTGGAGGCATTATGCTTTGGGGATGTTTTTCTGCCAAGGGTACAGGACAACTGCACTACACTGAAGGAAAGAAAAAGAGGAGGAAATCATGGACTTCACTCAGGCAGGGCTTTGAAAACACATGTGCAGGTGAACAATAATGGATGAATATATCAACACTGTAATATTAATGAACAAACACTGTAAAATTGTACTGGAAAATAAGACATAAGCATGTACTATTTTTACATGAAATAAACGAAGACTTTTGGCATGAACACAGTGAGCTCACGCTATGGCCTGAAAATGGCCACAATGTTTTCTGTTTGAACACTCCTACCAATGAATGACCACCTGCAGGAAGTAGAGTATTCTCTGTTGTTGACCGCAAATTGACTCCCCCTACTCTCCACATAGAGGTGTGAAATATTAGAGATAGCTATGGCAGACAGATTTCCACATATGCACTAATCCTCCCAACAGGCCAGCACCACATGAGAGACAAGGATGTAAACAGCTGTGACTGAGACACCTGTGTTACTGCAAGTGGTTTGGTGTCTGAAGAAGCTGCGACTGAATTTAACTGACACACAGAATGTTGTGATGGTGTGAAATGGCAACTGACACAATCACTACCTTACATGTTGAGTTAGTCATGAATAAAGTCAGGACTAACCCAGTTGCAGTCATTTATGCCATTTCCATTGCTTTTCACGTTTGTTTTGTCAGGCTCTGAACAGCACTAATTTGTAATTCTCTATTTTACTTTTGGTCCTGCGACAGACTGGCAACCTGTCCAGGGCGTACCCTGCCTTTCACCCCATGACAGCTGAGCTGGGATAGGCTCCAGCCCCCCCATGACCCTGAATTGAATAAGTGGAAGAAAATGGATGGATGGGTCTATTTTAACTTTAATGTTGGATTCCTTGTTTAATTTTCTATATTTTCTTGATCTATGTTGCTAAGGACCCATTATAGTTGTCTCTTCTTCGGGTCTTGAGATCAAACAGGGTTTCAATCAGTGTATTTCAAGCCTGGTGGCTCAGCAGGCCAACAGACTGGTGCCAGACGGGCTGGTCTGAGTATTTCAGAAACTGCTGATCTACTGGGATTTTCCCCCACAACGATCTCTAAGGTTTACAGAGAATGGTCCAAAAAAAAGAGAAAATAGCCAGTGAGCGGCAGTTCTCTGGGCGAAAATGCCTTGTTCATGCTAGAGGTCAGAGGGGAACGACCAGCCTGCTTCAAGCAAACAGGAAGGCAGCAGTAACTCAAATAACCACCCGTTACAACCAAGGTATTCAGAAGAACATCTCTGAATGTACAAAATGTTGAGCCTTGAAGCAGTGGGGCTATAGTAATAGCAGACCACACCGGGTGCCACTCTTATCAGATAAGATAAGGAAACCGAGGCTACAATTTGCACAGGCTCACCAAAATTGGATAGCAAAACGTTGCCTGGTCTGATGAGTCTCAGTTTCTGCTGCAACATTCAGATGGTAGGGTCAAAATTTTGCGTAAACAACATGAAAGCATGGATCCATCCTGCCCTGTATCAACAGTTCAGGCTGCTGGTGGACCAAAATCTCTGAGGAATGTTTCCAGCACCTTGTTGAATGTATGCCATGAAGAATTGAGGCAGCTCAGAAGGCAAAAGGAGGTCCAACCTGGTACTAGTGAGGTGTACCTAAGAAAGTGGCCCCTTTCAGCATGGCTTTCATGCAGTATAACACTTTCTGAAACACAGTATAGAAATACGGATGTTGAATCAGTTTTGATCTGTTGTCAAAGCCCCGTGAGGAGGAGCTCCTCTGGTAAATTACGTCAGGAAAAAACAAGAAGAAATAGGGAGACTCCTGTCTCAAGCTCTCGCTGACACTATGACAAGGTTTACAGAAGTGACTAATATGGGCTACAGAGCCAGGACAGATCCAGGTTTCCACTCAAGCTGCAAATGCCTCCCAAGGATTAATGCCAGGCTGAGCAACAGATGTAGCCAAAGTTGATGAGGAAAAAAAAAGGCTCACAAGTAGGCAGAAATCTGTCAGGGGGAAACGCGGGAAGAAAAACGGAGGGCCGAGAGAGGCGTTTGTGGAGCCATCTTGCTGGAGGACAGCCTAAGCAGCACATGTGCATACTCGCACACTATATAGTACACAGAATAATGATTAAAATCAGTTAATTAATTGATTATTTGGCAAATTTTGTGGATGAAAATTTGGTAAAAGTGCCAAAAAGTGTATTTGCCCAAGTGACCACTTGAGGCTGGCTCCTGAACTGAGTCAGCTCCCATAGACATGAGTGTTAAATTGCCCAGTTTTACAGCAGAAGTAAACATGTTTGCAGTCTGGTGCATAAAGTGGTTTTGGTCTCCTTGGCTAATTTCACTCTCTGGGACACCTGTACAGGTGTGAATTTTTACAGAACACATTCATTTAAATTGCATTAATGCTTTAATTTAAGCATGATTAAGTGCATGCCCACTTTGATTCACAGCTGGGTACTGACAGCTAAAGCCGCTAGCTGTTTGCTAAGCATTGCCTCCGCTAAATCATGTCACTGAACCCAACCTCTCAACCATGCTCATAGTGTAGGTGACTTTTAGAGCATGTTTTGTGTAATTATCTTACAATTAATGTGGCTTGTTTTGGAATTATTTGAACAGGTTTTCCAAGAAGTTCAGCTTTATTTCCTCTACTACTATTTTATGTATATGTAAGTACTAATTAGCAGGTATTTGTGTCCATGCAGTGCACTGACACAGTCTATGGATGCACTTGTATGGATTCTAAATGTATGTCACTCTGTATCTTACAGCATTAACAACTAAATATGTTAACATACTTAGTTTAGTTTGTGGGTATGTGTGCAGTCACACATACCCACAAACACTAATCCTTTGAGCTGCTGGCATGTGACCTTGCACAGGTAGTCTATCCCTTTGATAGTGAAGGTCAGATTTGGTACCACACGTATCTAATAGCAAAGCTGTGTTTACCAGCAACATTCCTTCACCACAAAGCTCCGGTTACAAGCCTCCGCTGCAACTGGCCTCTGTAATATTCTGGTCCAATGCTTGCTGAGCAGAACTACTCAGAGGAAGGCATTTTGCTCACATTACTGGGTCGGTGGCATTTCTTTACTGGGCAGCCCACCTGGGACAGTTTCAAGTGTAAGTGGAAAATACCTATTTAAAGGTTACAGGCAGATGGTGGTAAGGTATCTCCTTTCGGGTTAAAGCCAAGGGCATAAAAAATGTAAAGAATTTATACAAAAACAAGATTTCTTTTAAGCACAACGAGTTAATAAATGCATATTTGAGTTTTTTATTTTCCTGTCTTCATGAAAACAGCCCCCCTTTTTTTCATTCCTGTGACTATAGCTTTGACAGGAGCAATGAGAAACGTGAGGGCGCGGTGTTGGGTTCCCTCCAGACCCATTTTGTGCCCTCAATCGGTGGCGCGAGACAAAAGTACCACAGAAACCAGAGCTCGAGGTAGTGGTGCTATTTTGCTGTGAGTCAGGAGGGGTAGAAGAATAGAGTCCTTTCTCTGTTCAGCCTGGGTAGCTGTACTGTACACCTTGGAGAAGCACTCAGACCCGAGGGGAGATGGGCTGCCTTGATAATGGACACACACATACACACACAAAGAGAGGCCTCCTCTTCAGGATCTCCTCTGCTTACAAGAGCCTGACAGAGAGAAGCAAGGGAGAGTTTGGAGTATTTTGCGTTGGTGTGAATTCATCTGCTTGCTGAGTCACTACGGTCACATTCATCTGGCTTCAATTCAAACTGTGAGAGTGAGAAAGCATCCTCCTGGGCTCATCTGACACTGCAACCTTTTGTGGAAAAAACAGACTGTTCATGACTGCTTTTTGTCATTTTTGAGTGTGAGTGGGAGCCCTGACACAAATACAGCACTCCGAGTTGATGTAGCTATTGAGAGCTGCCTTGTTTCTCGTCTCTCTTTCATGCACACAAACAATGAAAGCAGGGATGCTTTGAGTGAGAAACAGGCACATATATTGTACTCAGAACCCAGAAGAAAGTTCTGCAGAACATCGTGATGATCCCATGAGGACTACGCCATCTAAACAATGGTCCTTACATCAAAGAACCTTGTACGACAAATCAGTCAAAACAAAAATGAGAAATTGCATCGTGAGTCCTCTGGAGGTGGGTGAAAGCCAACCGCTCATTAACAAAGAAAAACAGAATCCTCTCGGGAAGCTGCATTGGAGAACTCTGCTGAAGCAATTACTTATTCTATATGTAAATAATGAAAAATAATTTATAAGGGAAGGCAAATTTTGTTTCCTTTTTGTAGCTCGTAGAGCAAAAGGATTTAGAGCCCCTCTCTCTATTGCTGTGAAATACTTTATTGATCCACACCTTCTTCATCAGGGGTTCTTTGGTAGTTTCAGCATCAAGAGATGGTCCGTTTTTATGAGAACTAATTTAAATATTAACACAACAAAATGTTCATTTTTTTGTAGTTCATCATGTAACCCATTTAATGTTTCTGAAGTCAGTCAGGTATGTCTCACACACAGTTTATTTTTTATTAAATTATAGATAACAGCATCTGTTAAATGCTTTTGGCCTACTCAGTTTGGTTTGAAGTATATTTAAATGTTTTCCGTTAGTAATAGACTTTAAACTGAAGAAATCTAATCTAATGGCTTCGGCAGGCCTTGAGCTAGTGAATAATAGAACCTTTAAAGGGGTGTGTAGCCGCCATATCCATTTTATGGTGAGCAAAGATTTCACTGGCTTGATCCTCACTACAGTAACTTGGGACTTGCTCGACTATTAAAGACTTGAGAGATGAGGTTGTGACTTGCAAATGTTTGACTTTCTCCCACCTCTGCTTCATACTGTAACCTGTTGATATGTTGGGCTCTCTCATCACAATAAAACCAGCCTTTTAGAAAGTAGTGCAGACAGAAGGCCTTCACACAGCAATAAAGCCCATTTTCCTGCAGATTTCCTAAAGCTTGTGATTACTGAGCTAATTACTGACATTCCTCCAAGAACTTACAGGCTACTGCTCAGAACGTGGCAGCTTATGAGAACAGTGGGCTCCTTATACAGAACTGTAGCAGACACATTCACACAGACAATATGCTGTTCTGTCTTATATGCAGTGTATGAATAATGTCTGGTTTATTAAAGAAACCATGAAGCAAACAAAAACCTATTTGTGATGTACCCAAAGTGTTAATAATTTCAAAGCCACTGAAAGTATATATATAATTTTTTATGTATAAATATACTTGCCTAAGCCCAAGTAACTGTAAGAGGTTTTCATGACTAATAAGCCATCCTTTTTCCCCAAAAATCTTTTCCCTTTGTTGTGTGTATTGAATGGTTCATTAAGCCAAGCTGATATTACAACCCATAGTGAAATGTGCATGCAAAGGTGCACTGCTGTTGTAAACTGTAGACCAGATAGGCCGGAACTCTTCACTGTGGTAACCTAGAAAATACAGCTTTTTAAGTTTTGTTTGATGTTGTAAAAATTTGTTTTTTTTTGTTTTTTAACCAAATCTCCCTAACCCCCACCAAAGTAGGTGTGATGCCTAATAATAACTAGACAGTGAATGAAAACAAAACTTTAAAATGGTCCCAAAGGAGAATTACGGTATTTTCACACTTGCGCTGTTTAGTCCGTTTAAATTGAACTTCATTTTCCCCATTGGTGTGTTTCGTTTGTGCAGATGTGAACAGAGTAATCACACTCGGGTGCAGACCACTGGGACCCTTAGGAGGAGGTGGTCTCGGCCCGGTTCCAAATGAACTCCAGAGCGGTTCCTTTATGACGAGAATGTGACCCAAACTCAATCCAACCCAACTACCAGTAAGTTTGAGTTAAATGCCTTTCCCTGGCCAGGTAGGCTATGCTTTGCATTCTGGGATGCAGCAGAGTACCACAGATGTGCAGAGTACACAAACTGTAGCACCTAGCCTGCTACATACAGTTTTGCCTAAAATATTGCCCAGATAAATACAAATGTTAGGAGTAAATTCTCCATCTTATCCACTAGTCGAGAGCACAGCATCTTCTTCCTGTATTTACTTTTGTTGCTACCATCCCAGACACATCTGGCCAGTAAGTGGACTGGTTTGCTTGGAGTTTTCTCTGTGTGAAAAGAAACC
This sequence comes from Paratilapia polleni, assembly GCA_015106735.1. Taxonomy (NCBI): domain Eukaryota; kingdom Metazoa; phylum Chordata; class Actinopteri; order Cichliformes; family Cichlidae; genus Paratilapia; species Paratilapia polleni. The sequence continues at coordinate 8,439 of VUQI01042745.1, read as the reverse complement.
AAAAACAGAAAAAAGCAACAAGTTTACAAACTCATAAACTGATTTGGACCAGAGTAAATGAACTGTAAGTGTGGAAACGCCCTTAAACTGCAGTCTCCTGCTCAAAGGTCAGATGTATTTGTGGCACTTCAGGAATGCTTAAATGAGTCGTTTCAAGTGGTAGGAACAAATTATATGATTGCTTAGTTGGAAATTAATGACTTTTTTTTTTTTTATCTAGTCACTCAGAAATGTTTATACATTCATTTAGAACTAAATAAAAAAATCTAACCCTGTTGAATCTAACCTGACCCAAACACAGGTAAATGATGTCAGGCAACTAAAATTAGCTTTTTTCATGGGTGTCAACAGGGAAAAAAACCCTTCAGCTGGAGTGGATATAATATGTTGCATTATGTGGCTGACAGCAAGGCCTATTCTCTGCACCATATCCAGCTCTTTTTATATCAGTGGGAGCTGAAAGTTTTCCCAATAAATAGATGACCAAGTAATATTTTTGAGTCATTATTCTAACTCTGTTCTCTTTATTTACTTTTATGATTGTGCTAAAATTATGTCATCTTTATTGTCATAAAGGACCACAGATACATGGATGTGCTGTACAGTTAACACTCCATATATGACATGAAAATATATATGATGAAGCTACATTGTGCGACTTAAAATGTTATAATAAAATTCTGATGTTATAACTTTTAAGCCTAACTAATCACAGCCATTAGCTTGGAAAATAAAGACCATTTGGAGGGACACACATTATTCTATAATCAACATCCATAACTTTATAAACTACCAAAACAAATCGTGATTTATGTCACTATTTTGCAAGGGGATAACATTTCTTGGATGTCTTCTTGGATGTCAAAGAATCCCAACCAATAATATCCAAGGCGAGTTGTTTCCAAAAATACCCAGAAGTATTACTGCGGCCAATAAACTCTCTAGCTTTTTGTCTTTCATTTGACTTACAGCAACACTGTTTTCTAGAAGAAGGCCTGCCATTGATTACTATTTATTTAACCATTCAGCTAAGGAAATAGGAAATATAAATGAAAATGACAGAAAAATGCAACCACTGAAAAAACATTACCCAATTGTCTCCATCTATTATGGACATGAGACCATTATTTTTTCCTATTTGTGAGACTTTGTGGTCTTAGTTAGTGGTAAAAACCTTTGCAACACTGACCCAGTGTAACACAATCCAAAACACTGGCTGCTTCTAGTCCAGCTGACAGACACTGTGGCCTGTTCACTAGAGACGGGTTGGCAGACAGGGTAAATAACAGGGTAACATCAAAACAAGCCTACAGTAAGAAGGGATGGAATGGTGCAATCATGGTCAGTGTCTTTCATCTACTGTACACTTTGGTGTTTGTGTCATCAAACAGCTTAGAGTAAAAAAAAAAAAAAAAAAAAATTTTTTGCCTC
>VUQI01042737.1:0-10330 GCA_015106735.1 Paratilapia polleni | reverse complement strand
AAAAGGTCCATTTTTTTCAGACCTCAAATAATGCAAAAAAAAAAAAACAAGTTCATATTCATTTTTAAACAACACATTACTAATGTTTTAACTTAGGAAGTGTTCAGAAATCAATATTTGGTGGAATAACCCTGATTTGCAATCTCAGCTTTCATGTGTCTTGGCATGCTCTCCACCAGTCTTTCACATTGGTGTTGGGTGACTTTATGCCATTCCTGGTGCAAGAATTCAAGCAGCTCAGCTTTGTTTGATGGCTTGTGACCATCCATCTCCCTCTTGATCACATTCCAGAGGTTTTCAATGGGGTTCAGGTCTGGAGATTGGGCTGGCCATGACAAGGTCTTGATCTGGTGGTCCTTCATCCACACCTTGATCGACCTAGCTGTTAGCACAGCAACCACAGAGCGAGCCAGGCACAGTGCCAGGATTCTGATTTTGGATGAACCAGAGTAATTTGGGCTGGGCCCTGTAATTACAAAAGTTAATGTTTTTAATACTACGGCTCCTATTTATTACAAGTGCATTCACATGCACGTACAAATTAAGGAAGCAGTACCCAATCTATCACTGTTTGTTTTGCTGTGGATTGTGAAGACCAATGCAGGCTATCCATTGACTTAAACACCGAAATCCAAAGTGCAATTAAATAAGTATCATCTTATTCAAATGATTACTGTCATACAGATGAGAGGGAAAGAGTGAAAGAAAGAAAGAGACTGTTGAGTGAGCTACACTGACTCAAATCAGCAGAGAGAGAGCGGCGCCCTGCGCTGTAAAGACTCAAGTGGTCATTAGAGGAACTGGATTTTTGGCTTCTGCTTTTGGTTTCAGGTTTTTTAACCCTGCAGGTTGCTGCTTGATAAAAGCATGATTATATATAATATATATATATTTTTAAATAAAAGCTATGTTCTTATCAGAATATATGTTTCCTTATATTGATTACACATATTTCTGTAAACTCTTTCTTACGCATCATTTGTGGCTTATGAATCTATTTGGACAGTTAAAAAGTATAATGAAGATAAAGTCAGTAAATGTAATACATGCAGAAAAGCCAAGCCGCAGTCTAACGTTGTTTTGGAAAACAATTATGAACAATATTTTTTGGCTTTCAGCAGTCAGTGCACATCTTGCAGTTCAGTACAGTCCCAGTTTGTGCTTGGGTGGCTCCAGGGTGTTTCTGCAAATCAGCTATGAGAGAAAAAAAAAACTAATTTAATAAATTTAGGCAGACATACAAAAAAGCAAAGCCTGTAAGAAAACAGAACATGGATTATTGCTAATTGTATAATTTACAAAAAAAGCTCCATTCAGTTCAGTCATGTGTTTGTGAGTTAAGAGTCAGATACAAGAACAGTTAAACTGAGTTCTGAATGCAGTTACAGGTCTGCTAAAGGCCTGGATCAGGGCACTTCCACACATATAAGAGCTAGTACTGTTCTCTTTAGCACAAACAGCTGCTTACCAGCAAACACGGTGAAAACATGACCATTACCACCCAGTTGTGTGGGTTCAGTCAGACCATCTCTTACGAAGCAGGAAATATTCTTCATATTATTGTGATAAACAAAGAAATATCATGAGTGTTTTTAATAGAATGACATTTGAAAACTTATTTGGTATGAAATGGTCCAGAATAGATAGCCACACACCCAGTCCCTGTTTATAGATAACTGGATGTCCATTTTTTAAATTGTTAAAATAAAAAAATAAGATAACTGATAACTTGCTAGAAAGTCTAAGAAGGACGTGCAGCAGGCGGCAGCATAATGTCTCAGACGTTTGCACAACTTTCATTTTGGAACCATTGTTCAACAAAGACAGAAAAGACCAGAGAGGTTTGGATATAACAGAAAGTGAGTCTGAAAAATGTGAACCACGCAATGTTTGGTTTGTTATATATTGTTTTTTTCTTTTTCTTGTTTTTACTGTTTTCTTGTTATTATTCATTAAGTCAGTCTTCAGTCAGCTGATGGGTATTCAGCATTAAAATGTTTGCTGGGCTGTTTTACATAATTGTCACTCACATTGGTTGACTGAAAGTTTGGCCTCAAACAGATTAAAAATCCTCTTATTTGCAGGATGTCTGAGTTTTCTTGTATAAACGACATGTTTCAGATCCACCACAGCATCTCCATGGGATTTAAATTACTTTTTTCTTTCTTACCCCTGCATTTCTTTGTCTTTCTGAGTCATCCCTCAGTAGATTTACTCGAGTGTTTAGGATCATTGGCCTATCAAACGGTCCACTTCTGGTACAACTTCTGGACATATGTCCTCAAATAGTAATGAAGCACCCTTTGAGATTTTGTCGAATTCATAAACTCATCGACTACAAGCTGCCTGCTCTCTGAGGCAGTGAAACTAAACCAAACCACAATATTTCCACCATTTAGCTTCACAGTTGGTATGGGGCTCTTCTTCCTGCGGCTTTGATTTTGAATTGATTTGTCAAACTGATTCTGCTGTAATGTTTTTACTGGACTGCAAAGGCTTTTTCCTCTGACGCCTCCCTTTCAGGTGAAATTTGTGCAGTTTCAGATACTGTGAGCTGTAGAAGTCCGTGCAGATGCTGTGATGACATTTTTGGATTCACGAAGACTTCTTTTCAGATTAAACTCTGTTATTGGACTGTATTTGCTGGGATTGGCAGTCCTGGACAAACTGAAATCTACACCACATTTTCCATTTACTTAAAAGTTCAAGTTCAGTCTTTACTAAGATCCTACAGGGAACGTGACTGCAGCAAAACACCCAGACAAATGATTTTATTATATATTTAGGGATGGTTTTCAGTGCCTTGCCAGATTTATAGGCATTCACAGTCTTGGAGAACATGGCACCACACGCATCAGTACAGTAAACCCTAGATGAGATTTAAATAAGACAGGATCAGTCCCTAAGGAGGTTCTAATCAATTTAGAATCACCAATTAACTTAACATGCGTGTCTTTGGCCTGTGGGAAGAAGAGGAGTCGGCAGAGAGAACCCACGCAGCCAAACTCCATACAGAACGGCCCCAACCAGCCAGTGGGTTCACATCCAGGACCCTCTTACTGTGAAGCAACGCTGCTGCTAACCACTGCAACACCGTCCCGCCACATTTTTTACTTTTTATATGTCTGTATATGTGAACATACGCTCCCCTTTACGCTCAAGGTGTCCTGAGGCGTCAGCCACAGCAATATCAGCATCTGAGAGATAATAGTCCTGTTTCAAAAACCAACAAAGTCTGCATTAGGATGCTGCAGGGGTGGTAGTGGTACGAGCTGCAGATTTATCTTCCAGGAGACTGTGTTCACATACTGTTGGGACCTTTGTGTTTTGCACTTTGTTGGCTTTTTTCCCTGTGACAGACCGGCGCCCTGTGCTCTGTGACAGCTGGGATAGACTCCAGCCCCACCACGACCTGAATGGATGGATGGATTTGTTTCCTTTTTGACTCACTTTACTTCTGTTTTTGCTCATTGGTTAGGTTTAGGCAGTGAAAACCATTTGGTTAGGATTAGTTAGGATTACTTGAGTCACAGCAGTGACGCTGCTTGGTGGAAAAATGATGAGTTAGAAGAGACAGACCTGTGTCACTGATGTGGTGCAACAGGCCACAGACACCAAAGCATACTTTTGATAGCTATGCCGGCTGCTTTGACAAACCAGCACTGATTGACCCGTTGGGTTACACTGATGACTGTCATATTACACCTGTTACTCAAAGAGGAACTCCTGAAAAGGGATGACTGTAGCGGCAAACATTCCCGTTACCCCGTGTTACTGGGAAAGCCATAAGCACAGTGTCAGTGATAACAGTGCAGGTCTCAGGCTTTCTGCTTAATGGAGAAGTGGATTCAAATCACCAAGCATGGCTAATGGTCTGAGTGGGAGCAGAAAGAAACTGTCTGGAGACCACGTAGCAACACTCATCTTCCCCTGAGAGCCAGAGTTTATCAAATTTCTATTTAAAATTCCAATAAGCAGTTCTGGGGAGGGGGGTCCTCTTGTCCAGGCTGTTTCAGGTAACCAGACTCTTTGTTGGTCGCTAAGCAGGAGGAATCGATATCATATCAGAGCCCAGTGGAACACCTGACAGTTCAATTTCACAGCAAGCCTCGAAATCAATACCTTTGGAATAGTTTTGGACTTTCCCAAAGGCTACCCACTGGAGTTAATCTATGGTGTCATTAGCTCGGGTCACAGCGTGCATGGTCATTACACTGTGTAACAATAAATGTTCATAAAAGACGACACGCTCTGTCCTCTTGTGCTTGACTGCAACCTCTAATTGAAGTAAATTCATTCATGAGGGAGCGGGAGCGCCTGATCGACTGGTCCTGCAGCTCCTCTTTGTAATTCACGTCCAAGACAATGTGGGGGAAAAAAGCTGGCATGTCAGGCCTGTCTGAGTGGTACAAAGCACAGGAAATTGAACAAGGCTTTATCAAGCAGAAAATGTGTTAAAGTGTTTAGTTTATGCCAAGGGGAAGGATTGTTTACCCTTGAAACATAGTGGTAGTTACACTCTTTTTTAAAATTTTTTTTACAAGTCTTTCAGACAAATAACCACTTAAAAAAGTGATTTTAGACACGCTGGGGGAAGAACCACGGACATCCATCATGATCGCCACTTATTTGCTCATCACTCCATAGCCGGCTGACACCTAACATCCTGAGCCAAACATTGACCATCAATTACTAATGCAGTGAGAGGTAAATTGCAGCAATAACGGGGCGCAACACAATCAGTAAGAGGGGAGAAATAATTAAAGCCATTTTGATTTTAACAGCTCGACCAAATCTGTTAAACAAGACCTTAGCCAGCCACATAAATCAGCACGGGTCCAACTTTAATGTTACAGATTCTGAATGGAAACCAAAGAAAGAGGAGAAGAAAAACCTTCCTCTCTATTTATCGAAGCTTAGCTGGAATGGCCTGTCAAAATATACCACGGAAACCCAGTGGAAAATGACACAAGCGGCCCTGGCTTTTGAGTGGCACGGTGGTTTTGGCCTGAGCCCACTCTAAACTGAAGTCTTTTTTTCCCCTCTCTGGATGGGGGCGCGGACAGGAAATGGCCAAGCAGGAGAGTAATGGCTAATATTCTGAGTAATGGCAAGGTTTTGCTGCTGGATGCACAAGGTCACGGCTTGTTTCTGTGGCTGAAATCCACATTTAGATGAAAGATATTTTATAATTGGATTTGTGGAGGCTTGTCATAACTGCCTCCTCGGATCATTGCTATCTTTCTGTATATTCTACACAAATATTGTACAAACACAGTCACTTAGCGAGACAAAAACAAAATCATAATGATTTTTCCTTTAGTTCAGTGCATTTAGCCACTGACAGGAATTACTGTGCGGCAGGGAGAGCATATTTGGAAGTCATGGTTTTTCAGGGATATCTGAAACTGGCTATTTTCGAGACAAAAATGCAGAGGTTTGCCTGACAAGTGGCATCATTTCTGGGATTCTGGCCCCAGCGTAGATATTCACACTCCTTCCATATCCTCCGCTTATATCCCAGCTGTATAATTTACTGTAAGGTTTAAAGAAGAGGTCCAAAATCGTCCAAAATCGTCAATTTTCCTCCCAACACTCCACTTAAGTCCTCATTTGGAGGCTTCATTGAAATGTGAATAAAACAGTTCCAGGAGTTAAAAGGTCAGAGGCTGGTTTAAAGCAGGAAGAAAGATCCAATCATGCATTTTGTGTTTAAAGCTGGTTATTGACAGCACTGGGTGGTAACCAGCTAATCGTAAATCCATATGTTTACTAAAATATGTTGACTGCTTCTGTAGGTAAATGTAGGTTTTACTTTGTTTGTCATAGATGGAGGCATGATGTGCATGTTGTTCTTTTTAGTATGTGTGTGAGTTCAGGGTTTTCCAGCAGTTCACAGTAAACTGGATATTGGACTGTGCTGATCTAAACAAGATTATTTGGTCATATTAAACCAAATTACAACGTTTTGCATTATTTTTAGGAAATGTATCTTAAAGTATTTCCATTTTCCAACATTTTTTAGAGAATTATTTTTTACTTTATTATTCCTACCTCATAAAAGATCACATAATCACGCAATCTGGATCTTGTAGCTATGAGAAGATTATCTCACAATTACTACAAACTAATGGAGTCTCAATGGAAATGCTACAGAATTTGCATGAAAATCATCATGTTTTCAGCATGAATTATACTTGTCTGACTGTCTTTCTTTTCTTGCCTTTTTATAAGTGTAAAATAGTTCTTTTAACAGGAAATCAGCATAGCCTACTCTTAGCCTCGGGGGCCACAGACAACTTTTGGGGGCTTCAGGTGTAGCCAGCGGATGTACGAGCTGAGATTTCCATTTCCCTCTTTCTGGTCTCCACACAAAGTGTTTACCTGCATGCAATCATAAACCTGCTCAGACATGACTGATAATAACACCTGGACTGCACAAGAAGAAAACAAACCATACGGAAGCTTTAACTACTGACATCTTGCCCACCCAATCAAAAGTAAAATAAATGACCTGCTGTAGCAGGTGTTGTGTTGGTTCGATGTGTCATGAAGCTCTCTCTCCTTTGGTTTAATGATAAGTCACTACTGACATGTTTCGATGCGAAAAGAGTCAGCTGTTTGGAGGTGTTTCACGGTTGCTATGCCCACAGCTTTTATTTGTATGTTTATTTGTATGAAATTTTAACTTGACTGCGGACTGTGCTCAAACAGAGTCGACACAAGCTGAGACAACTCCCGCTCGCGCTTTACTTTCAGTCTTGTTTGCTCAGAGATACATTATGTAAAAATTACTTTGCTTCAGTTCAAAACTCCTTGGGAAGTCAAAATATGTGAGTATATTGCAGTATTACTTTTAGTTTTTCATACTGTATGCCACCTGTAGCCACATTGCCACCACAGGAACTTTCCTCAGGTACCAGGAGCCACTGGAGGGACTCGGTGTGTTTCCACCAAGGGTACCAAAGTGTAACTTAAATTCTTTTAGCCCTCCTTATTTAGGAAGCGGTTCTTTCTGAAACTTTAGGAAATTTGGGGGTGGGGCTTGCTGCAGTACTCACTTCATTCTGTGTAAGAACACCTGAATCTCTGCGTCTTTTTAAACACTGGACATGTCTGCATGACTGTAAGTCACATGCCTTCACAAAGTGTTGTTTGCACTGTAGTACCTGAGAAAACCTTTACTGCACTTACTGTATCATAATCTATTTTCATCAACTCCATGAATATCACTTCACTTAACCTACATACACATACAGTATGTGTGAGGAGGGAAAGGAGGAAGCTGTGAATGACAGCAGTATGCAGTCATGTTTGACTGTCACACAGGTAAAATGAGACCAGTGCAGTTAAATTACATGTTATTGTTTATTATCTTACTAATAAATACCAGTTCAGTAAATTTATATTCTAGCATGTATTTATTCATCACATTTTCCATAGTTAGTAAGCGATGTGTAAGTTGATGCTGCCGAATGGCTCAGTCACACTAGAGTGAAAATAGGACGGTAACCTCTTTGTGGCTAGTGGTTGCCCGGTGGTTGCATTGAATTTTATTACTGTTGGAGATTGATTGCAAGTAGTTGCAGTGACCAACTGGTTGAGCATGCAACCCTCTCAACCTCTGGGTGACCACCTTAGATTGCAACACAATTGCACAGGTCACCTGGTGAGAGGCAACCTGTCACCAAACAGTGGCGTCTGACAGGGACTGACTGCAATCACTCTCAGATTGATGAAGGTTTGCAAATAACTTTTTGTAACTTTATTTTTTGGCCTTCTAGCTTATATTGGATACGAGTGTGAAGAGTACACAGAATAATGGGGAGAGAGTGAGGGGGAATGACATGCAGAAAATGGCCCTGGGCAGATACAAACCCAAGGAGGCCGAAGCAAGGACTCCCGCCCTCGGTACGTGGGTCACCTGCTCAACCAGGTGAGCTATAGTGGCGCCTGTATCCCTAAAGGTCAGACATTTGCCTTCTCTCACACACCTCTTCCAGGTCCTGGAAACGCTCAGGGCTGCAGAGCATGTGTGAAAACACTTTTACTGTGTCTTGTAAGGAGAGCCTGAGTCCTCATTGTGTGAGGGGCGGTATCCTTTACAGTTACAGATGCCCTCGGTATTACCTGGTAGCACGTGTGTTTTTCACAGGAAATATGGCAGGTATTTCAGCCTCAAAGCCATTAAAGCCGTCAGGCTACATTTTAGGTGTCGATTACAGTCATCTCTCTGTTTGATGATATTTTGGACATGTGCTGTAATTGCTTTAATAAATAAATGTAAACGACAAATTCGAAGATTGTCATCTTAACAGGATACACACCTTAAAACAGGCTCTTTTTCTTTTAATTGATCTGGAAGGATCCTTAAACATCACTCGCCTTCTACACACACATCCATGGAGCAGCTCAGCCCCACCGCAGAGCTGCACAGGAAGGCTCGTCCATAATGACTGTCGGAGCAGAAACATGAGTCAGGAGGAAGGGATGAATGCTGTACAAACAAACCTCCAGAGCCACACCGTGGAAATAACAAGCAGCTGAGGACAGTAAAACACGAGAGGTGAAACCTGCGGCTGCTAATTTGAATGACTGAAACATTTCCATCGGCTTATATGAAGAAACTTCAAATCAGCACGATGTTTAGTCTGAGGGACGTATTTTTAGCTTTACATTTGAGTTGTATTATACCAGCAAAGTTTGACACCAGTGAAGAAAAACATTTCAGTCAGGTCACATCCGAGGAAATGAAACAGACAGAAAAACACAATTTAACAAACTGGTGTTAGATAGAATTGTGAGAAATAATTTACACATTAATTTTTCCACATATTTTTGTAATTTAGCAGTAATTACATCCATACGGGATCATTTATTTTACTCGCAAAGTAAAAAAGTACAGTATCCAAAGTACTCGTAGAAGCACGTCTTGCAACTTGGCAGCCATGTCAGTTATTTTGAAGCCCTTATCTAAATGAAGGTGGAGAGAGCTGTAACCTTCATTTTTACAGTCACTGTGACAAAAAGCTGCATCTAAAGAATCACAGCTCAAATCCTATATAAAAATTTACTGAAACAATTTGTCAGCTTTGTCCCCAAAATAACTTTTTTCCCAAAAAGATGCACTTCTAATGCACAGTTTGACGTCATCAGAGCTTCACTAACGGCTAAACACCATCAACGCCTGTGGCTCCTCCCACCAAAGATCAAACACCATGCTAATTACTGTTATGGATATGGTTAGCCAAAAAGAGACTCTTTTTGTACAGTGTTATGCTCTTCTCCAAGACCATCAAAGTCGGTGTTGCCAGATTGGACCGATTTCCACCTGAAGAATAAAATCAGACCGCCCGCTCTCGTTTCCAGGTTACCAAATAATGCACTTTTGACAAAGAAGCTGGTGATACACATTTACGCAGAAGGTGTCCTTCAGCTTTCAGGCCCCTCTCCTGTGGAACCAGCTCCCAGTTTGGATTCAGGAGACAGACACCCTCTCTACTTTTAAGATTAGGCTTAAAACTTTCCTTTTTGATAGAGCTTATAGTTAGGGCTGGATCAGGTGACCCTGAACCATCCCTTAGTTAAGCTGCAATAGGCTGAGCCTGGTTCTGCCGGAGGTTTCTTCCTGTTAAAAGGACGTTTTTCCTTCCCATTGTTGCCAAGTGCTTGCTCATAGGGGGTCGTCTGATTGTTGGGGTTTTCTGTCTAATATTGTAGGGTCTTTACCCTAAAATATAAAGCGCCTTGAGGCGACTGTTGTTGTGATTTGGCGCTATATAAATAAAATTGAATTGAATTGAATTGAATAGGCCTAGGCTGCTGGGGGCTTCCCATGATGCACTGAGCATTTCTTCTTCACTCACCTCTCTTCACTCTCCATGTGTTTATACACCACCTGCATTTAATCATTAGCTATTATTAATCCTGTCTCTCTCCCATAGTGTGTCTTTTGTCCTGTCTCCCTCTGCTCTCTTCTGTTTCCCTTCATCCCCAACTGGTCGCGGCAGATGGCTGCCCCTCTTTGGGCCTGGTTCTGCCGGAGGTTTCTTGCTGTTAAAAGGACGTTTTTCCTTCCCATTGTTGCCAAGTGCTTGCTTATAGGGGGGTCGTCTGATTGTTGGGGTTTTCTGTCTAATATTGTAGGGTCTTTACCCTAAAATATAAAGCACCTTGAGGCGACTGTTGTTGTGATTTGGCGCTATATAAATAAAATTGAATTGAATTGAATTGAACTTTCCAATGGTATGAGATTTATTACCAAGAAGCATTGTTACAACAAAGAAATAATCGACCAAACACAAATTTCCTCACTTTTTGTGCTAAGTTT
>VUQI01042734.1:21041-41244 GCA_015106735.1 Paratilapia polleni | reverse complement strand
TTCTTTTTAGAGAGAAGAGGCTTTGTCCTGGAAACCCTTCCAAACAAGCCATACTTGTTCAGTCTCTTTCTAATTGTACTATCACGAACTTTTAACATTTAACATGCTAACCGAGGCCTGTGGAGTCTGAGATGTAGCTCTTGTGTTTTTTGCAGTTTCTCTGAGCATTGCACAGTCTGATCTTGTGGTGAATTTGCTGGGACGTCCACTCCTGGGAAGGTTGTGGCATTGTATTAACACACACCTGAATGCTCCAGACCAGCAAACTGCCAAAACTTCTGCTTTTATGGAGGTGCTCACACTTACTGATGACCAGTTAATCAAGTACATTTGATTAGCAGCACCTGACTTACCCTTTTTAATTGTTATGGAAGCAGTAAGGGTGTACTATGAAGACTCTTTTTCACATGACTGTATGTCTTCACAAGGTTATAAGTAAAATAAATAAATAAATAAAAAATTATATTTTAAAGAATACAATTATAAGAGTAAGGCTGGTTCATTTTTGTGGTGTTATTTGTGTATTGGAGTGAGTAAGTGCCAACAATTTAGCTCTGTGCCACAAAGAAGGCTTATGTAGTTCAACATACAGGGGGTTCAGAAAGCATTCAGATCCCCTTCACTTTTTTCAGTTTTGTTATGTTGCAGCCTGATGCTACAGTCGTTTAATTAATTTTTTTCCTCATTAATCTACACTCAGTACCCTATAATGACAAACTGAAAACAGAATTTTGGGAAAAGCTGAAATATCACACTTAGTATTCAGACCCTTTACTTAGTACTTAGTTGACGCACCTTTGGCAGCAATTACATTACAGCAACATAACAAAACTGGAAAAAATGAAGGGGGTCTGAATACTTTCTGAACCCACTGTAAGTGTTTGGTTTTAGCTTTTCATGGGATTTACTAAGAGGTGAAAAATATCGGAATAAAAAAATAGACAAATGCCACTAGCACAAGTATCTGAGTGTCTCTCAAGAAGCTGCATCTGGTTCACCGTCACTGACTGACAGTCTTACTCACAGGATCATGCAGAACATGATGAAGATGTTCCACAGCGCGATGAAGATCCGAAAGTATCGCAGGCTGAGCAGAAACTCCCTGATGTTGTCTCCTAAAAGACAGACCGGTCATTTAGACGGCAATACTACACAGTTTTCCACAATTTAGTGTGGAACTCACACACCACACACCACACACACCTGTTGTTGGTGCGCCAGACTCATCTCCAAAGCCCTGCGAGTCCTTCCTTTTGCTGAAAAACACCCACGGTTAACCTCCATCTGTCCCTGCTCATTTTACTTTGACACACAAACACAAAGTGATGGCTGAGTGCAATACTCACAGCTTGAAATTCAGCACAGCCCCTGCGTTCACCAGTAAAGTCCTACGGAGCAGAGAGACACAGTTTGTTGTCAGGTAATTAGCTGCTGAGCTGGCATTAGCACTGAGCCAGTTAGCTTGTCATTTTGTGCCATACACAGCTACCTAACTAATACAACAGAGCACAGACACACACAAAAACACACGGAGAGCTAATCAGTTCCATACAAAATGTGCTTTTGTGTAACACTGTCACACAACTGAACCAGTTACCCGAATATCAACAGATCCGCGATCATCTTGTTCGCGTCACATCAGAAGCGCCTCACTTCCGTGATCGTACACGCAATCAGAAATGTGGCCAATCCGATTCCAGTATCCTGAGTTTAGACTGTAAGGTTCAACCTTTCTGAACGTGCGTGCCCACTGCGGCGGTATTTCTTAACGGATCAAATTATTGCCGAAATTATTTTTGTTCAGAAAGTGTTATTGTAAATGTCAGGGTCGAGTGAAAAGATGGGTGACGCAGGTGGGAGTTGATGAGAATTTATGTCTGAAAGACTAAAATTAGGGGGAAAAAATCCCATGTCATTCCCGAGCAACGTGCGCCACCTGTAGACAAGCAAAGTGATAGCAGCAGTACTTAGAGGTAAATATCAGTCTCTGGTAATTTTACACATGAGCCACCACCGTAATAGATTAGTAAATATAAATCTTATTTGTATCACCAGTTATGAGGATCCTAATGTTTTTTTTAGAACTCCACAGCTTATGAGAATAATTTTGCATCTTTTGGCAATAAAAGATAAGATAAGGATGATGATGGGTGATAAAAGATATGACTTTGATTTGAGGACAAAACCAACTAAAAGCCAAGCCAGTTAATCAATAATACATAATCAATAATCAGTAATAAATGAAGCATATTTGAATAAAAAAGCATACATTATTAAAAAAAATTTTTTCTTTCCTGGAGGTGGTATGGATCGTGAGATGAATGGGAAATATTTTTTCCACGTTTCTTTGGTAGCTCCTGAAAAACTGACATTTTGGTGAAACGAGCGTTTTATTGTGTGTCTTTGGCTCCACCTGGTGCAGACAGCTATTAATACTCTAATTATAATGAGAATTTAAAGCAAAAAAAAGAAAGAAAAAAAAAAAGAAGAGAAAATGATAAATGAAAACTATTAAAAATATATATGTATATTTAAAATCGTGCTGAATTTACTTATTGGTGTTGCACCTTTCACCTCAACATTTCTGCATCCTCTGGAAGAATGCAAATAATGTTGGGATTAAAGCCAATCATTTGGCTGTGAGTCAGCCCTGGTGCAGGATCTGATCCGGATTGTGGATGTTTTTTTTTATGCAGAAGTGAATAAATATTTGTCCATATGCTGCGTCTCTGAGCTACAATAAACCTCCAAGAGCGTCTCATGGCTCCGCTGAATAACGATCACGATGAAGACTGCAGGACAAGCCTTTTGTTTTTCAGCTGAAGCCGCTGAAAGCTCCCGTCGCCTGAAAAGCGGAGCAGCTGGCACGGAGCGCAGATGATGATGATGATGCTGAGACTGTGGAGATGAGTGGTATTAATAGGAGGGTTTGAGTGTCGCAGGCTTTCACTGTCGAGACTGGGGGGCTTGCTGTGGTGGAGAGTCGGCGGACCGGGTTGGGGGGACTTCCGATCCAGACTGCGCAGTTGGAATAAAAACACAGTAATTCGCATTTTATCAGACAGGCGACATGGACGTGCTGGCAGTTCTTAATTTGGGCGATTATGCCCAAGCTTTCTCCAAAATGGGAATGTTTCCCGTGTTTGATCTCGCTTACTACATCGTGTCCATCGTCTACCTCAAATATGAGCCAGGTGAGTGTGTTTGACACCTTTCTGTTTGCTTTCAGTGAGCGCTGGGTTTCAGGTGGATTATTGTTATTGTTTGTTTATTTATTCGATAAATATGTTAGAATATACAAGCGGCTTGCTGTGTGACAGTCTACACAGTCCTTTGCACAAACACACAGTTACTGACAAAAGCATAAAGTAAAATATACACTAGAATAACATAGTTAATACACGCATTTTTATATACACATATTTTATACTTCTTGGTTGAAATGTAACCAAGAAGTAATGAATGAGGTGACAAACTCTAATATTTGCATGATAAGTGTAATCTTATTGTAAATTGAAGTCATTTTTGTGTTACAACTAGCCTATAGATTGCCTAAATACCCCTACAAGGACTTTCTGTTGCTGTTATCTGTATAGTCCTTATAAAGCATGACCTGTTACATAAATTCGAGCAGCAGCTCTGCAGATCTGCTTGTTTTATGTGAGGGAATGTGTGTTGCTGCTGCAGCCTGACCTCCTTTACACTGTAGGAAACCACTGGAGTAGATTAAACCCCTCAGCTTTGGGTAAAGCCTGATATTTTCCATTAAGATTTAACTCCTTTGAGTAACAGAGCCCGAGGAGGGTGAAACCTGAGGCCTGTGCATACCAGTGACTTAAGCAATAAATAGAAGGGCCTGAAATAGACGGTCAGTGGGACCTCCAGAGCCCCCTCTGCTGCACACTTTGGCTTCACTTGTCCCTGGGAGTGTGTATTCTTTGAAATAACACATTTCAGTTCAGTCATTGTCTGCTCACTTTCCTGTCACTTTAGCCATCAGCCTACATGACAGGAGGACCAAACAAATCTTGTCCTCATAATAAATACATTTTCCTCAACTGTAGGAGTTACTTGTCACATAAGCACATTTTATGCCCCTTTGGAAACCTGTTTTAGACCAGTTGTTTGGAGAAAGTTAATGGATACAGGTGTTTTCCTCTAGACTATATCTGCTGTAGTTTGGCAGGTTTAACTATGATGGTGAAGTCACTATGTTTTTAAAGTCTATTTTCAGGTCCGAAGTCTTTTGTTGAGGGAACAAAGTTTGTTATTTGTGTATTTAAACTGCCTGAAGTGATGTCACTTGTGTCAGCCTCGCTTGTGACTGAATAGCAGAAGCTGCGAAAGTTTAAATTTAAAGTTGTGAAAGTGTAAATTAAAAAATGGAGCTACCTGAGGGTAGGATCTCAGGGAATCTTCAACCAAACTGAGGCTGAGTTGCATTATGGGTATCGTAGATTCGCCAAAAGATGACAATGTGTGGAATAAAGAAGGGGATAGACTCTGACAAAGCTGTCAAGCAAAACTGTTACCGTCCCTGAAGTTTTTAGGATGTCAGTAATTAAGTCACATTTAAATCTGTGCTCATACTTACATTTCTCAGGATAGTTGCCTCACTTTCCATCACCAAATTTGTCTTATTTCATTCTTTCTTTCTTTCTTTTTTAATCAAAGAAACAGAAAAGCTGGTCACAACAGGGAGTTTTAAACTTAAAATCTACCAACCAGCAGAAATCAGGCTGGTTAAAGCACGAGGCTGACTTCATGACTGCAACTTTAAAGCTTGCCTTATTTTCATATGTGCAATTTTACAGTCAAATGACTCATGCTGCCAGCATCCATAATATCACATTACAGTCACAGTTATCCTGCATGTGTCTGAGTGCAGAGTCTAAGTTCACACCACATGTTAGAATGAGTCTTTTGGGTCGACATGACAGGAGAAAGGAGAGGCAAGTGTAGGGTCAAAGGTCATGACTGGCCTGACAGTTGCACACAGGAGGAGTCAGTGAGCAGAATGTATTTATAGGGCGGTATTTCTCAGGATCAGATTGCCTTCAAATTGAGGACCGGCTGAACCGCGACACCCTCACCCACCTGTTGATGGAGATTTGCGCTCACATCTCGACTTACTGTAACAATGCTGTAATGCTGGCTGGTCTCTACCCACAGAAAATCTGCATAAAGTCTCAAAATTAGATGCTTTGCATATGAACATGTAACATATACAGATTTCATTAAAGGAGCAGCAGAGGAGAGTAACCATTTACTCAAGTGAGGTACCATGTTTCTTTCACACAGTGTACTCTTGTTGCATTTCTGGGCCACAATTCTTCGACAGCTGTAGTTACTTTTATAGCACATGTGATTAGTATATAAAACACGATTCAACATTAAAGTAGCCACCACAGTGTAACTCAGTTAAACAACACAACAACAACCACAAAAATTAAAGAACCGCTCACATGTGCACGTATCATAATGCACATAGCACTGACAGGAGTCATATTTTCTTTTTACTTGAATGCAGAGTTTTTACCTTTGAATTTCTTACTCAACTTATTTATAACTGAATCCGTCTTCTGACTGGTTTTCTGCATGTACACCATGCCTAATAGGCTGTCTTCAGTTTTCTTCTGAGTCAGTTTGGCAAATAGTTTTCTGTGCTTCACCAGTGACAGTCAGCTGTAGCACAACATGAAGCAGAGTTTTTTTTTAGCTGCAGTTTATTGTGCACTCCAACTTCCAACTCTATCTACTTGCAGAGTTTTAAAGTTTAGTTGGTGCCTGCCTGCCAATCACGTAAATGCAGTTCCCGTGTTCATTACACGAATGTTTGCCACAGAGGCTTTCTTTATAACATCTTACGTGATATATATACAGTCACATATTACAAAGACCTGCTCTAGTCTGTTTCCTTTACAGACTCAGCTATTATTTGCCAGCTCATAAGTGGCTGTAGTCGTCTTGAGTCAACATTGGTTTATGATAAAAATGTGTACTATCAGGGCGTGACCTGAAATGATAAACTGGGCGTACACAAAGATACAGCTCACAGACACACAAGGGATCCACTGATGATAACAACTTGAGGCTGCTGGTAACAGTTTAGTCTACAGGAGCTGGCAGAAGTGATCAAAAGTAAATATTTTTGGCCAAATTTTCAATCAAACCTTTATGATTCCCCCACAAAAAGATCAAAGATTACCAGAGAGCTTTCTGTAAGTCAGAGTGGAAAAGCTTCTAAAAGTACAGAAGCTGCTACAAAATAGCCTGTATGTTTTCTCAACAGATAATTATAGCTTGTATTAACTTAAAGGATTTTTGCAAAGCAGTCTTAAATCAATCAATCAATCAACATCATATTATTACATTTATAAACAGATAAAAGAATAAATAATAACTCAGTGTCCTTATTTTTCAAAATGGATTGTGAATGTGTGCCTTTTGATATTACCACTAGGAGTCGCCAAAGTCTGACGTTTTTCTTCTTTGGAGAATTATTTACCTCCAATCAAAAATTTGACTACACTGCTTTGTAAATAAATCTAATGAATGTCTAAAAAAATCCCTTCTAATTATACCAGTGAGTCGCTTAACATTTTGTTGGTTCTTCTGTTGCTATATTCTTGGAGGAAATAGAAGAATGAGCAGCATCTGACATTTAATAAAAGCCCAAAACACTCACAGAGACTTTGAGGACCACTTTCATCAGCCTCATAAGCACTCTGAGAGTGCCTGTTGACCACATGCTGTAATGTTTCCATCCTCACACCCATTCCAGCACAGCCCCTGACAGCTCGTCGTCTGTGTTGCAGGCTCGGTGGAGGTTTCTCGCAGGAGTCCCGTGGCCTCCTGGCTCTGTGCCATGCTCTACTGCTTTGGTAGTTACATCCTGGCAGACATCATGCTTGGAAGCAGCCCCATTGACTATTTCCAACACAACAGCCACATCCTGCTGGCCTCAGCTGTCTGGTGAGAACCCCCCCCAAACAAGTTTGCTCTTCACAGGAGAGGAGATTTTGTTTCAAGGACACATTTGGCCAAAGCTGCTTTTATCAAACCTTCAAGATGGCATTTGTGATAAAATGGTCCCTCTTTACCATTAGACGTTTAGGGTCATGATTTAAACCTGCAGTATGGTCAGGAAACCAAACATCATCAGTGGATTTATCTATTTATTTTTTCAGAGAATTTGAATGATTTAGAGTTCATGCAGGAGCTTTATATGCAACATGAATAAATAAAATAATGTTTTATATTCATTGTGGAATAAACTCATTAAACTCTTCATAAATACTCAGTGTCAGCGTCCAGTGGGGACTATTTTCAACCAAATTTTCTACTGAACAAAAATGCGATGGGAGTAGACGTCCCAGCTGTCTGGATGACTACACACAGCACTGCTAATTATTGTGGGAATATAAGCTTTTATTTAACGTGAACTGACACTTTAACATTTATACAAAGTTGATTATACAGATGATTATGCATCATAATAGTTGGCTTCACATCAGAAACACCTAAACTCACTCTAACATCTTATTCTGTCTCTGTGTCAATCTGAAAACGCAGGTACCTCATCTTTTACTGCCCACTGAACCTCTTCTATAAATGTGTGACTTTCCTGCCCGTCAAGCTGGTGTTGGTCGCCCTGAAGGAAGTTGTGCGCACTCGTAAGATCACCGCAGGGATTCACCACGCCCACCACGCCTACCACCACGGCTTCTTCATCATGGTGATCGTTGGATATGTCAAAGGTCGGCGTTCTGTGATTTTGTCATAGTTGTGACAGTTAATAATGAGTCATTCTTAAATTATCTTCTTACATTCCTGCAACAATCGCATCTGTTGTTTATAACCAAGATAAAAAACTGAAAAACTTTTATGAAAGTGAGTCATGATAATTGCCAACTCTTGGGAAACAATTTAGTGACACACATTTAGCAACCCAGAAATCTTTTTGAGTGGCAAATATGACAAAAGTGTGATCAGTGTGATATTAGCTGCTTTACCTTGCAGACTGCAGCTTTGCTGGATGCATCTATAGTCTTTGTTGCTGTGGCTGCCTGTCCATCAGTCACAGCACAAAAGCCAGATTTAAACATACATTAGTGCTTGCCTATGCCTAGGATGGATTTCCATCAAGGCAACTGCACCTTGAACGCTCTATTCTCAAGTGGTGTCCATTAATAATTCACTCAGAAGTAAATATCCAATGTGACATGATGACAGCTAGGGTTAGGGTTTGTGGGTAACCTTAATGTGGGCCCTGCCTTACAATCAATCAGAAGATAAACTGTAAGTTCCACCAGCTCATTTTTTATAGTGATAATGGCCAATCATGGCTGATCAATAGCTAGATAAATTGCATATAAAAGTAATAAGAAAGAAAGAAAAATGCCTCAGTAAGCAAATAATGCTTGACAAGCCTGATGTTTAAGCAATTTGCTTCTAAGCAAAAATGTTTGATAGAGCAAAGGCTGATCGATCAGGCTGTACAAATATTGTAAACCACATTTCTGCTGTAGCTCTTTATCCTGAAAGTATTCCAAAGAAAATAAAGTTTTCTCCTGGTATAGCCTCTTATATTGACCCAGTTACAATAAGGAGGCCCTGCAGGCGTCCTTGTTGAAAACTGGAGAAAAAAGCTGAAGTCACATAAGAGCAGTGACTCCTAACATAGACTCTTTTTTTTTCTTTTTTTTTTTAAACCTCATGTCTATTTTTATCCTCACAGGATCTGGAGTGGCTCTCATGTCCAATTTTGAGCAGCTGCTGCGCGGTGTGTGGAGGCCCGAGACCAACGAGATCCTCAACATGTCATTGTGAGTGTGGGGAAAATAGAGACATCGCTGCCTCCTCAAGCATGAATTAGCTTCAGACAGTGCGTGAGAAAAACTCTCATTCACAAAACCTAAAGCAGACTGTGATTACAAGAGAAGTACAAATGGACATAAACCTCAAACTCTGTCAAACATGAAGAGTTTATTAAAGTCACTCAAGTGGAGAGTTTAACGTTTTCTGCCTTTTGGTGCCCTCTAGTGGTAGCATCTCAAAGGATACTTTACAGACAATAATTCACGCTTTATACACAGTGTGTGTATCAGCACACATATTTGCCTCTCATGCGAAAGATCTCCTGTCTGAGACTGGGAGGCGACACAAACTCAGCCTCAGGGGAACACAAGCTAGTGTCCTCTTAGTGCCGTCCCAAGCCCGGAGAAAATGGAAGGGCATCCTGTGTAAAATCCATGCCAAATCAAACATGAGCATCCATCTGCTGTGGTGGTCCCTTGGGGAAATAAGGGAGCAGCTGAAAGCACCTACAAACACAGTGTCAGAAAACAAATTTATACAAACAAGACAACTTTATATTGAAAAAGGTTTCTGTTGAGCAAGAATATTAGGAAAACCTTACTCCATAAACAGAAATGTGCTCAAACCTCCACTCCAGCTATTTTTGCTCTCTGTCTTTGCACCCAGCATTTTCGTGTTTTACCAACAGTTTGTGTTTTCTTTCGACAGCCCCACCAAAGCCAGCCTGTACGGAGCCATCCTCTTCACCCTGCAGGAGGCTCACTGGCTGCCAGTGTCCAAGAGCACCCTCATTCTGGTCTTCACCCTCTTCATGGCCACAAGCAAGGTACGATCAGCGCTGATTAATTAAAGTTTAGTGGTCACTGAACTCACGACATCAAAGATTAAGTTAAATATTTCCAAGCATGCACTTCTACAAACACATCTGCACTGTTGTATCTGTGTCAAAGCACTCACACTTTTGTTTTAGTGGACCTATGAAGCAGGTTTTGGTAAGTGGGTCCTTCCTTTGTTTTTTGTTGTATTATACCACCGCACAAATAAGGATGCATGACACGCATTGGTTCTAAAGAGCATATGATTTTGGTGAAGAACCTTAAATGTAAGAGATATTGTTCACAGGAGGACTTTCTAGTGTTTCTTTAAAGGCAGAGGAAATTAAGTGCTTTGCATAAAATGTCAAATGCATTGAGAAGAAATGTAAAAGAACCAAATATTTTAAGAGGGAGTCGTGAGGAACAAATTAAAAAAATTAAAAGCAGAAAAACCAGCACCTGAAACATTTCATCCTCCCATTCTACTACTTACTATCACCTTTCTGTTCACCCTTCCAGCCTTCTATCCTCCCATGCCTTTCAAACATTATGTTTCCATTTTCAAAATTTTCAAAATTTATCCAGAAGACATTTTGCAGCATTTTCACAGCCTGTGTATCCAATGATGACGAGTATATTGATAAAAACAAAAAGTAAAGTTCCCATTTAAAGTTCCTAAAATAACTGTTGGCCTCGTTCTGTCCTCTCAGGTGTGGATGACCGCCCGGCACTCTCACGGCTCCCCTTTTGCGCTCATCGAGTCCTGGACTTGCCACCTGCTGTTCGGCTCTCCTCTGGGTGGTGGTGAGGAGGACCACCATCACCCTCCTCCCGCGGTCGCCCCATCTTCTCCTCTCAAAACCAAGGAAGAGCTGAGCGAAGGCGCTCGCAAGAGGAAGGTCAAGAAAGCCGAGTAGGGCGCCATGCTGCACTGACGAAACTGCATCTGACTCGCCCTCATGGCCTCCGCATGATCGGACTTCCCATTCCTTTCTAAGACAAGGGGCAGTCTGATGTTTTGCCAAGTGAGACCCTTTCTATTAGAGCAACATGGTGCTTTCAACATTTTACATCGCTCGAGGACTCTGTAAATACCACAACAAACGCTTCACACTTCAACCCAACCTGGACCTTTGAAACCTATTTATTTATGTGTCTGTGAACATCTGCATCTGTGCAACACTGTGTGGTCATCCACGTTCAGGGACTGCCGGGTGCCCTTAGGACGGCTTTCGTTCCTCATCAGTAGTTGTGTTACTGGGTGTAAGTGGTTTTCTTTTAGTTCACCAAGCCTTATTTCTGTTAAAGAAGAAAGAGAAAACGTACACAGATTCGACTCTCAATCAGAAATACTAATGTGAATAAAGAATTATGTGAAAGAACATTGCTGATTTTTACACTGAGATGAAAACAGATTCATATCTTTAAATAAAAACAGGGGAAACATTGTGTCTGTGTGGTATATATGTTGTCTATTTTTTGATAGTAAATAGTCATAACCAGCTGATTTCTATCATCAAACATTTTGTCTCCGCTTGCTGAGTGAGGGGTGGATCTTCATGTTCATTGGCTAAAAACTTGCAATTTACAAGTCCTGGATAATTGTCCACTCTGACTCTAATAATGACCACAATTTACAAAATGAGTATGACCTGAAACTAGTGATTGAACCCATAAAGTCATCTGGGAAGTGTTTACTGAGTTCAGGGAGCAAGGAAGCTGAGGGCTGTTTCCCTGAAGACTTCAACCATAAGTCTTTTTGCAGGCAGATGAGTTCCCTCCTGCTGACCACTGAATATCATGCAGGTTTGATGCATTTAAAAACTAGCTTCACTTTTTAGACCTGGAAGCTACTTCCATCTTTTGTACTGTCTATGAGAGATAAAAAGAAACATTTGTAGGTTTTCAGTGGTATGTGACACAATCTGCCTTCAAGTAAACTGAAAGTGTCTAAACTGTCATCTGCATATATTTTAGATTAAAATGAAAATGTGATGTCTATGATAAAACACTAGTTGCACCTGGAAAGTGAAGCCCTCCTCTAAGGCCAATGCCCTATGCACAACTGTACAGAGAGTGACTCAGATCAACTCAAATTTTAAAGCTGTAGTAGACACAAATCTAGAAAATTTAAAACAAACGACCCCTCCTTGTGCATGCTTCATATGTCTAAAAACAGTTAATGCAGACTTACAGCTTCACATATAATCTAACTCTGTTCTCCCAGGTGAAAGCCCCCTGCTTAATCCAATGCACCACCACACTTTACTTAATATACAATTTTACTCCTCAGGTCTGAAAAGACCTATGATTGGCTAATGTTTCCTGTTATGGCCTAAAAATTCAAAGTCAAAGCAGAAAACAGAGATGCCAGTGTCTAGTCGCCTCCCAGACCACCCTAAATTAAAATATACTTAAAAGTTATTGGGTAGATGATATAACCACTGATGCCAAAAACATGTTGCCTTCTGCAGCTTTACTGGGTTCTTCCTTTGCTTATGCTCCACCTCTCCTCCAAGTTTCATGAAATACAGACCGGGAGTTTTGCATGATCATGCTGACAGACAGAGAAACACCAAACACGTACCTCAGCTGAGGCTCTGCCGCAGCCTGTTTGGATTGTTACCCTTGTATGAAAGCAAGTCTAACTGGGGACCTTTGTTATATTTCAGATGTGCGTTGATAGCACGTCCACCAAAGAGACGAGATAAAACTGTTTCACACAAAAAAACAAATATTAGGAAAACAATAAATACATTTATTTATGTGGCCACTTTGTGGAGAGGGACCCAACACATGGTAAGAGGCTGATTTCTATATGTGAACTGGATTACACCTAACTATTTATGAAATCATGCAATAAAGTATTTTGCATGGTTGCATTAGGGCTTGTATGTGGAGTTTGACCACTATGTTCACCTATATAGAACAAGCGTTATTTGTTGTTATTTGTTTTTAGAATTCATATATGTAAATGTGAACATTTGGAAGATTAGTATAACTTGTATTCAAAAATTTACTGCTTCATATTGTATCATTTTAGTTCTTGGGCAATGCCTGTATCTCCTTGTGAACTTGTCACTATTTATTACCAGAGTTGGCTTTTATCTGACAGTGTGATACAGCAGCCATTTTTTAAAATTCTTTACTGTAAAAGTATAAATGCTAAATTCCCATCTTTCAAGACATGTCCAAGACCAAAATGTAATTCTTTTTACATGCTGGTCTGGGAATGAGTCGATGTTATGTAACTCTGAAGCTGCTGGGAGGTTTAAGAAAAAAAGGAAAAGAAAAGGGCAGAGGTAAACCTGGAGTTGTGTCCTCAGAAACAAGAAGCCCCCTGCTGCGTTCACAAACTGTTGTAGCACAGGCAGTAAACCATCACTAATGAAGTTTGCAGGAGGTTGTTACACTCAGCCTTTAACCTTAACATTCCTCGTGACAGTAAAGATCAGAGAGGGAAAATATCTGTTTGCTGCTTTTTCCTGCTTTTTCAGGTTACATTTCACTGACAGCTACTCAAGTAAAAGTATCTACCTATCTATCTATCTATACAGATTGCTCTGATTTGTAGCTGCTGTTATTTATTTTATGATTTACCATTTACTTTGTTTGATTAATAGTTTGATCCATCTTTTGATAAAGTACATTATTGAGTCAACTGACATCAGTTCAGGATCCAAGAAACAATATTTTCTTGGTGATAACATTGTAAATACATAATAGAGATGTTATGTAATTTCTTCCGCAAACAGAGAAAGGAAAGCAGATAAACAATGTTTATTCTTACAGTGCTTTTTCACAGACAAGTGCTGTGCAGAGGTCACTGCACATAGAAAACTGGAATAACAGAGATAACAGGGAAGAGGGGAGGCGCTGACCGCTTGTTAAGGTGATCTGGAGCAAAACAACGAAACCAGCAACAACAAGACCAGCATCTGCTGATCACGTTACTCACAAACACATGGACACATGCAGTATGCAATGACAGTAATGTGGTTTCACTAAAAGGACTCTGATACTCATCAGTGTAAGTGACATAGTACCTTTACCTGTGTGCATGCTGGACAAATATAGCCTTGATTATGCACTTGCTTTTAAACGGGAATGAATAGCCTTACTGGGTGAGGTTTGGGAAGACTGTGGTGAATTAATACTAAATATGTCAGTATTTTATGTATTAAGATTTTCCACACCTGATTGCTTGTATGCTATTAGGGGCCCCTGCCTAGGTAATACTGATTATTATGAACTTTTAGCTATAGTTACTAAACAAACTAACAACATGTGTGATTATTTGGTTGTTTCTGGGCTGTCTGAAAAAACGTTCTCACAGCTAAAATTAGTATTAAAAGACAAAATGGGAACTCAGACATTGTCTCTGAGAAGCATAGGCAAAACATCAATAAATAATTACAAATTAATTGAAAGAAAAAAGGAAAAACATTCTTAAAGCCATCCTAATCTAACGCAGTCTGCTCTCGCATGGGATGTTATTCTCAAAACAAAGAGAATTAGATATAAGATTGCAAGTCTTGGTTAGATCACGTTTCTGCCTCAATAAATAATTACAACATAAATGCTATTATTTAGTATTACAGTAAGTTGGTAATGAAATTAAACAAATACAGCGCGCGCAGCTTACAGTTATTTTCTCAGCTGCTTTGGCTCCTTTTTCAAATTAGCGTTGAAGTTGTCAAAATAGTTTGTGAAATCCTTCACAATACTTCATTACTTACGTACATCAGAAAGAGCAGATCTCATTATTTGTCAGCATTTTCAACCATTGTAGCACATCTGGGCTAATGACTAAGTGCAATTTGAACTTAGAAGCATTGGCTGCATAGGTCTTTGTGATTGGAATAGATTGTCTATTCTCAGTGCAATAAGTGTGCTGTGTATGTTGGATTCATTTCATGGTGTAAGTCATCACATTCACAAATTTGAGTATTGTAAAATCTATTTATTGAGCTTTAGTGCAAAGCGTTAACAGCAATTTGTGAACATGGAAGATCTGCTCAGATAAACATTTGTGAACACTGCAAAAGAGGCAGAGGAGTATGGCGGTGTGGCTGTATAGAAAGGAGTAGACAGGAGAAGAAGAGTTCAGAGGATGGATGTGACATACAAGCTGTGTCTTCCCCCTGTTACATTGCAACTAAGAGCAATGTAAACAGGGGTGTGAGGCTGATGAGACTCTGTGACTGTCAGGATGTCCAGTGATTCACAGCCCTGTTTGGTTACTGCTATATTGCAGATACAAGCTTGTTTATTCCATAGGACCAATTTTCTTGTACTGGCAGTGTACATGTTTTGTTCTGTGTATTGCTGTGCGAATTTTCGGTATGTTTTTCTGTAGTTTACTTTATTGTGTGAATATTGGAGTAAAATATTTCATCTTCACAGTACATTTATTATCAATGCTCTTTTTCTTTAGAAAAAAAAAATGCAAATCATAGTGGATTCACTGTGTTATACTACAGCAGCCAGTTATACTCAGAAAAACAATAATAATAATCTGGTACAGATAATTCTTTGGAAATTAGAAGATGTAGAATATTTAATCATTTGGACCACCCTCGTTTACACATTGTAAAAAACAAACAAACAAATAAAATAAAATAATAATAATAACTTGCTATTAATGATTGACACAAAAATGTTCATTTTGACAAATGAATGAATGTTTTTGGGTGAGTTTGCTGCATGTATGAGCTACTTCAGGAAACGTATCTTCAGAGCTGAGAAACATTTCCTGAAATATGTCAAAGCAAGTAAGAAAAAAATATCGAAATTTATACTGATGAATATTTGAAAGAAAAATAATAAAGTCGAGAATGATTAATCTCAGAAATTATGCAGGTAAAGTATTTAATTTTTTATTTAATTGGTAAAAGAGCAGCATGGTGCCTCACAGCAAGAAGGTCCTGGGTTTGAATCCACCGGCCAGCTGGGGCCTTTCTGTGTGGAGTTTGTTCTCCGTGTGCCTGTGTGGGTTCTCTCTGGGTACTCCAGCTCCCTCCCACAGTCCAAAGACATAAGAGTGAATGTCAGAGTGTCTGTCTCTGTGTTGACCCTGTGATGGACAGGGTGTACCCTTCCTTTCCCCTCTGACAGCTGGGATAGGATCCATCACCCTAAGTTTCAGTAGTAAAATGGATGGAAGTTAGTGTTTCCTAATAATTTAAAATTCATGCTGATCTTGCTGCTTTTTCTTTAGACATTTTTTGTTCTTGTCACAGTATCAACAGAGCTTGAAAAAAATATTATTTGTTTGCCTTTTTGTAATCAAGCATACCACAAAAGGCTTTGGAACAGCTACAGTATATCCATTCCTTTCTGTGAGATATTATTAATATTACTGATGAAAAGTCATTAGTTGGTTAGTTTGGCACCTGGGAACCTACAGTCTAGAAATAAACAACCACTTGGGGAATAACAGCCAACTGACCCTCGAGCCATTTTCTTCAAGATTAGTATAAACATACCAGTAGACAGATTTCTCTGGCTGCACCATTTTGTCATGACATGACAAATAAACACAGCAAATGATGCTGCTGTTATGCTATATGTGGGGGTGCATTTTGTTGTGCAACCAAACTCCTTCATCCCCTTTCTTGGAGCTTTAAGGAAAGGGATGGAGATGTAAACCACAGAAGGGGGGTAAGAGTGGAGTATAAAAAACAAAGTAGGGAAGGAAATAGCCCAGAACCCTTTCTGGGACAAGGTTTGTAGGAGGAGCAGTGATAACGGGCTGAAGGAAGGAGAGAGAAGGAAGACAGTAACCTGCTGTACCTGAACTGGTTCTTTTGTAGAGGTGAAGACATGCTGTGGTTTCTGGGGCTGACCTGTGTGCTCTGCATAGGAGGGAACTCTGTGGCAGGACAGAGAGGTAAGAAAAATGTTTCATGTTTAATAATAATTGTTAGCAATAAGATAGCTGGGTGAGGAACTAGGTCCATGTTTTACACACAGTTTAAAAAAAAACAAAACAAAACAAAGAAATATATGGCAAGTGATGTGGACAAGCAGCAGGGAAAAAGGCATGATTTCAAAACATTAAAACCTCCATTGGGCTCTGCCGCTGGAAAACTATAAAGTTAAAGAAAATATGAATTGATTGATCCCTCTGGGGAAAATGTTATAAATTTTGTTAGATGCTGGTAACGGGTCATTATTTTCTTAAATATTAAATGTGACAAATGAAACTGTATGTATGTCAGTTTACTGCTACCCAGTCCATACAGTGTAGAACAAAGGAAGGCAGAGTTACATTAAAAAAATGACTAAGACCGTTACAAAAAGCTGCAAAATTCAAAGCTAGATTTTTAGAAGAGGTACAGTATTTGCTTATTAAATTGTTTTTTAGATCAAAAATTTGTACCTGGTCATATAAATAGCGAGCAGGAACACAAATTGACTTGTAAAGGAGCTCAGAGGACATCAGGGGTGGAAAATTCTGTGCACGCAATGAGGGAAAACAATCAGTGTGAGCTTTCTGTCATCCAGGACTCAGCCTCCTTTCCATTAGCAGAGACAGTGATTTATTTCCAGTATCTTTTCTTTCTGCTGTGGAATTCATTCGGTAAACACAGTTGCTACTAATGAGAAGAACACATTTCCTGCTCTACACGCTCAGGAGATTTCTGCTCCCATGTACCTCTGCTCTGGGAAATAGTTGTGCCTGGTAAAAGTGGCTGAACTGAGCTACAAATTATATTTTTATACCAACAATGAATCGAATGTGCAGCTCTTCTCAGTTTTATGAAGATTCACACTTAATGTCGGCTTATTCTTTAGCTGCAGCTTTATTGTCTTTGTTCACTGTCTCTGCTCTCATAGCATTATTTATGGCTGCAGCAGGGGGTTGTTTTGAGAGGAAAGACTCTAAAAACACATTACGCAATTTGCTCAGCGCAAACACAGGTGGCAGATGAACGCTGTGAAGCATTTAGCAGCCGAAGAGCCAAATAGTTCCCTCAGAATGTGGTGGAGACAAAAAAAGGAGCAAAAAGGGAACTAAGCAGCTATCAGGTAGTCGGGAAAAAAAAAAAAATCCAAATAATAATAATGTCCTTCCATAACTGCTGGGTGTGTGAAGAATCAGCTGCTGAATAAAAAGTTTGACAAACCAACTTGTGTTTGCTCACAAATATTTAGTTATGGTAGATTTAAAGTGAAGTGTGTGGAATTTTGTCCACTATGACTATGCCTGTATTACATTCTTTAAGAGACTTTCAGGATTGTGACATTCACATATCTTCTCAACCCGTTTGTCATTGGCTGTTTCTTCATCTTATAGTCTCTGAGTGAATCACAGTAAAGGTTTTTAATTAGAGAACATAAGTTCAATAGGACAAATGCAAAAAAGCATAATCTTAGAAGGTAATGAAGTCATTCTCTTGTTATATTTCACATAATTGTCCAAGATAATTTGGATTCATTTGCTTGATACAGTACTGTGCAAAATTCTTAACCCACCCCTCATTTCTTTATATTTTGTTAGGAAAATGGGAAATTGGTGCAGCAATTTACTGAAACATGTGCAAACATGGAAATATAGTATACAAGGCAAAAATAGAGTCTGTACAATTCTAATGAGCTTGAAAGTGAATATTTGGTATGACCACCTTTATTCTTCAACACAGCCTGAACTCTCTTAGGCAAACTTTCTTGTAATTTCTTTAAGCAGTCTTCAGGAATAGGAAGGAAATTCAAAGCTCTTCTTTTTGATGTTGGCTGCCTTTTGTTCTGTTCTCTGTCAAGATGATCCCACACTGCTTCAATAATGTTGAGGTCCGGGCTCTGGGGAGGGCAATCCATGACTGATAGTGTTCCATTGTGTACTAGATACAATTTAGAATTGGTTATTTGCTAAATTGTCTGTTATGTGTAGACACAACAATTGAGTTAAGTCCTTTTTATGCTTGAATGACTCATAGGTCAGTGTTAAGTGGCTTAAGAAAAAACAAACAAAAATGAGTGAAAAAGCAACCAATGTCCAGAGAAAAACTTTGAAAGACCTTCAGAAAACCTGGAGAACTATTGCTCAAGACCACTTTAATTACCACTACCATTACAAGAACATCTGGCTCCTTGGAAGCAAAATATAAAAATGTGTGGTAGCTCAATACTTTTGCACAGTACTGTACATGCATTAGCTCTTGTGTGTACACACATATTGTTTATCAATATAAGTGAAGTCAAATCCAGACATGCTCATTTTCTTTCCCTTTCAGCAATGTGATGCAGTTTTTCTACTTTTGTTTAAGCTTAAAAAGTAAAATGGATGCATTTCTAAACAGTGCCATTAGCTAGTGTGCAAAGACACACTAGCTAATGGCTATGTAAGACTATTGCACAGTACTGTTGATTAAACCACTCAGATTTTCAGTTCCAGTGACATATTAAACATTGCCAGTTGGAGAACAACTGCTCCTTTTTGCAGCTAACTATTTAATGCTATAAGTGAAACTTGATTCAGATAACTAGGTGTTTTATTGTTTATAAATTAAAACCTTTCTTTCCTGCAGGGAGTCTCACTCCCAGTCAATAGGAAATTGATGGTTAAAAGAAATTAATCTGCATCAAAAGTCCAGATCATATTCAAACCAAAGATCCCAGGACGCCCCCAAGCTTAATTCCTGTGAGCTGGAAAAAAGTCCCATCTCTTCCCGATAATCTCGTATCATTCCATTTCTGGAAAGTATTTTTTTTTTTGCTCCAATCCAAACATCACTGACTCCAGTTAATGCGTGGGTTTAGATACGAATGAGGCCTGTGGCAGAATGTGAGGTATTAGATTTTGGCATTAGACAGGCTGTGGATCATGTTGTACAGGACCCCCCACACATGTCCAAAATTGCTCCCCAGCTAGCTCCCAGTCCCAGAGTTTCAGCCAACAAAACGTTCACAGAAAAACTGAAGAGGTGCAATGAAGCAAGAAAGCAAACCTGATCTGCATGCCAATGACCTTTTTTTCCTTATTTCTAAGCACTTTGTAACTGTGTCTTTAAATTACCTATACACTCATTATTGTTATTAATATTAGTGAATATAGTGTCGTTTCATTACTTCCGTATGACGGCATTATTATCTGCACTGGGATGTTGTCTTTTATAAGTTTTGTGCTTTAATTTGTTTACAATGACTTGGTCTTGTTATGTCTTTTGGGTTTAGCTTCAAACAAATGAATCTATATAGGGCTGGATCAGGTGACCCTGAACCATCCCTTAGTTATGGTGCAATAGGTGTAGGCTGCTGGGGGCTTCCCATGATGCACTGAGCATTTCCTCTTCATTCACTTCCTTTCACTCTCCATGTGTTTTATACACCACTTGCATTTAATCATTAGCTGTTATTAACTCTCTCTCTCTCCCATAGGTGTGTCTTTTTGTCCTGTCTCCCTCTGCTCTCTTCTGTTTCCCCTCATCCCCAACCAGAAGCGGCAGATGGCTGCCCCTCCCTGAGCCTGGTTCTGCCGGAGGTTTCTTCCTGTTAAAAGGGAGTTTTTCCTTCCCAGTTGTGATTTGGCGCTATATAAATAAAATTGAATTGAATTGAATTGA
>VUQI01042734.1:7370-21021 GCA_015106735.1 Paratilapia polleni | reverse complement strand
CTTCCTCTTCCTCACTTCCTTTCACTCTCCATGTGTTTATACACCACTTGCATTTAATCATTAGCTATTATTAAACTGTCTCTCTCCCATAGGTGTGTCTTTTTGTCCTGTCTCCCTCTGCTCTCTTCTGTTTCCCCTCATCCCCAACCAGAAGCGGCAGATGGCTGCCCCTCCCTGAGCCTGGTTCTGCCGGAGGTTTCTTCCTGTTAAAAGGGAGTTTTTCCTTCCCACTGTTGCCAAGTGCTTGCTCATAGGGAGTCATCTGATTGTTGGGGATTTCTGTCTAATATTGTAGGGTCTTTACCCTAAAATATAAAGCACCTTGAGGCTACTGTTATTGTGATTTGGTGCTATATAAATAAAATTGAATTCAATCTAATTGAACTATAGATAGTCTACAGGACACGAGAGCAACATGATTCATGATGAATACAGTTAAGTCCATAATTTGTTGGACAAAGACAGTTTTTGTAGTTTTGTCTCCATACACCACCACAGTGGATTTTAAATCAAATAATCAATATGTGATTGAAGTGCAGACTTTCAGCTTTAATTCAAAGGGTTTTACAAAAACTGTTATACTGTTATAACTGTTATAACAGTCATTCAGTCATTCAGTCATCGACGGCAGAGAATTTTCATCCAAGTATTAGAAACAATCCTTATATTTAAAATTATGTTAGTTTGTCCAATTAACTTTGAGCCTCTGAAGATGGGGGACTACATATAAAAATGTACGTGTAGTGGGGTAGAAGGAGAAAGATGCCTACAGTGGATATAAAAAGTGTACACACCCCTGTTAAAATGACAGGTAATAATAGGGGTGTGTACACTTTTTATATCCACTGTACCTCAGATTTTTGCTGAAGTACAGTATTTGAGTACTTGTCTGAGTCACATTTTACTGCTAGTTATTAAAAATTTATATTACATTGTCAAGGTTGGCTATGTCAACTAACTTAATTAAAGTTCTGTTTTCCCAGTGTGGTATCAGTACCTTTTACTAAAGTGAGGGATCTGAAAACCTCTTCCACCACTGAGTATGAAAAGAAGGAGGTAAAACCACATAAAGAAAAGTGTCATTGAAAACAAACTATTGCTGTGACTGCTCTTTTTTTAAAAGGGACTTGACTGCACTTTTGTTTTTAACAGGTTAATGATCTGAACAAAGGGACCTACTGATTATATGCATTACTGTAGGGTCACTGACCGGAAACATGGGTTGAGAATTTTCTTACTGAAACCAACAACATCTTTCTTGCTAACTTGCCAGTCCACCTGGCAGGGAAATATACCAGTATGTCATGGATGTGAAGAATTTGTGCTTGTGTAGGCTGCTTCACTGGAATGGAAATTCATCTGATTACCATATCTATGAATATGTACAAAGGTTTTCCATTCCTGAATGGTTTGCTTTCCAGATGGAGAAATTATCAGTCAGATTAAAATGACTAACCTCGCCTTGGCTGAGATTAAAGAGCTTCTGAAACAACAGGTAAATCTCCTTCATAAAAACATTTCTAACTGACTTTACTTTGACTTGGTAGTGACCAAGTGTTTAGTTTAGACAAACTTAAAGAAAGAGTCTGTAGTGTTGAGGAAATTCAAAAATGTATTTAACATATTGATTGCACTTTCCAGATTAAAGAGATTGTATTCCTAAAGAACACAGTGATGGAGTGTGAGGCATGTGGTGAGTTTACCAGCCCCGCTTATCAATGATATACATTGAGTTTATGTCTGAAAATACACACATTATTTAAAGTGTGTATTGTGTACAAATGTAGTTGTTGACATGTTTTTATGCTGAAGTTTTATATTTCTCCACATGGATTTAATCAGTCCTTAATTCTTCTAATTCTTAATTTGTTTTTCTAGACCTGCATAGGAACACATACACCTGAATATTATTATTAGATATATACATAATAATATACTAATCCATTAGAATAAATGGGAAGAGAAGACAGATAAGAATTTCTTTACTGCTCTGAAACATTAAAGAGCTGATATCCTCTTTTCTCAGCAATGGGAGGCGTGCAGTCTAATCCCTCCTGTGTGCAGCCTAATCCCTCCTGTGTGCCCAACCCCTGCCACCCAGGGGTGAGGTGTATGGAAACACCTGAGGGTATAACATGTGGACCCTGTCCTGATGGCATGGACGGAAACGGTACCCACTGCACTGATGTGGACGAGGTATACGCAGAGATTTGACACACAATAGTGGACAATATAGGTAAAATGACGGTTTTGTCAGACAAAGGAAATTTACTGCCAAATGCTGCCAAACTTTCTCGCTCTATCAGCAACGAAAACATGACGACATGGCCTAAACTCAGGCTTTACGAGAAACTTAGTGAACTCCACTAATTTTCCTGTGCGCTGCTCTGAGTGCTGATTACATTAACATACAATATGATATGACACAATGTGATACAATATGATTGTACATAGAACACTAATACAACAGTATATACAGAATACCCTGCTAAAGAGCTCCTAAAGGGGCCAGGCAAGGAAAAGCTGGAGGTTAACCGGGGGTTTCTTTGCTTTTCTTTTCTTTTTTCTTACACACAACTGCAACATGAATGTCTTCCAAGACAGACTGTCTGAAACTGTCTAAACAACATACCCATGTGCTCCATCCACACAGGTGTTTTCATGTATTGCCTGATTAGTGTTTGGAGAGATTAATGTTTAGAAACTTTGCTCACCTTTTTCACAGCTGACATTTAAACATGTCATAGGTTATCTGTGACTGTGCACTTCCTGCTATGGCCTGGTAAGATGTATTAAACCTGTTCTAAATAATAATCTAAATATCTAGAAAATCTGAAAGTTCGGCACAGACCTGAAAGTTACCATCTAATTAACTACTAACAGCTTCAGGTCCTGATCCCGATAACATCCTAATGTTTGTGTCTGTCGCTTCTGTTATCTACAGTGTACTGTGAAACCCTGCCACATGGGCGTTCGCTGCATCAACACATCCCCAGGTTTCCGCTGTGGCTCCTGTCCTGCTGGATACACTGGCCCACAGGTCCAGGGTGTCAGTCTTGCCTACGCCACTGCCAACAAACAGGTCAGCACTAGTGAAACGTGTAGTTTTAGGGCGATCTAACAGCAGAAATAACGTGTTTTCTTTAATGTATAATCAGAAACTATAAAGTGTGTTTTTGTTAGCTTTGAATAAGCTGTTTGTGTCTGCAGAGGCAACAGGTCTTCTTATGCAGGATCCACCATATAATGGTGCCATGTTACTCCAGTAACATGGCACTGGCAGTGGTCCAGAATGGAGAAACTTGGCTCTAGTGAGGGCCTTTCCCTAACTTTAACTTCCTTTTTATGTTGAAGTGATGCCCACCCATGCTCTTTGACTCCAGGGGTCGAATCTGGCCCACTGGATGGCTTTGCAAAATCTGAAAATTGCAGGCGAGGTGGGCATCCTTACTGGACTTCTCAACGCATTTTGCACCAGGAAGCATTGTGCTGCAAGAATGAATCATGTCTTGAGTGGTTGTCTGAATTGTGAATCTCAACTGAAACAGATCTGAGTCATTGACAGTTTTACAGACTTTAAAAACATTAACAACAACAGTAGACTGAATGTGGAAGAACATGGATATACTGTTCAAACTGCACTTATTTTTCTAAGGATATCTCAGACTATTCATCATCTGTTATGTTATGTACATGAATGGTTCATTAAATGGCTTTACACTAAAGGAATAAGAAAATTTTGGATTACTTTTAATAGTTTTTTTATGCAGTGTTTTTATGGGTCCATCCCACATGAGATCAAATTGGGCTGTTTGTGGCCCTCAAACAAACTGACTTCACTCTACTACTCATTCTTCTTTCTGCCTTATTTTCAGTCTTAAGGTAGAAACCATTTAAGTTATTCAGTGTTTTCTTTTTTTTTTTTAAATAAAAAACTCTGTCCTTTCAAGGTGTGCAAAGATATCAATGAGTGTGAAGGTCTCAACAATGGAGGCTGTGTGGAAAACTCTGTGTGCGTGAACACCCCTGTGAGTATAAACACTGTGAATTTGCAATAATTTGCTGATTAGATTTAAGCCTCAGTTAAAGTCATTCTTTGTGTTGGCCAGATATTTTATTTATTTTTATCCTTAATCACTTGTGGCCACAGTAGCATCAGTCTCACCTTGTACAGTATGAGAACAGCAGTCTTCTGAGCATGTAACAGTGTCCAAGATGAATTGCAACAGAACCTCTGTGTGCAACTCTGTCAAACTTAATGGTTTCCAAACTTTATTCCTAAAATGGTCTTTAAAATTAAAGTAATTTCCATCCATGCATTTTCTTGACTGCTTATCCGATTCAGGGTCATTATGCTAAAGACTGCATAATGAACTTAAGGTTTCCTTTAAACTGAATACACCCCATGCTAAATATAATAATAGGGCTGATATTTCTCCTTCATTTGCTGTCTGGAGTGCTGCCTTTGAAGTTTCACGATAACACTACCTGTGACTGTGTGATGGTTCTGAAACCTCTGTACATTTTTAGGGCTCGTTCAGATGTGGTCCCTGTAAGACAGGCTATGCTGGGGATCAGCGACTCGGCTGTAAGCCTGAGAGAGCCTGTGGCAACGGCCAACCCAACCCCTGCCATGCCAGTGCTGAGTGCATTGTACATCGAGAGGGAACTATTGAGTGCCAGGTGAACAAATAAGACTTTTAGATCTGACGTCCTCAGAATATACTTCTCAGAAAATAAGTGTTACACTTAACTTTACTGAGCTATTAAAGTCATTAAAACATTTCTACCCCATCACTTTGAAACATATGAGTTTCAACAATAATGTCAGATATTGTGAAATTACAGGTCTGTTTGAGCGGTTATGCTCAGGTGATCCCGTATGGAGCACAAAACAGGGCCAATGAAAACAGTGTTTACAGCTCCTAAAACATTTTCCATCCTCACAGTGCGGAGTTGGATGGGCTGGCAACGGCTACATCTGTGGTCCTGACACTGACATTGATGGTTTCCCAGATGAGAAACTAGACTGTCCTGACAGAAACTGTAACAAGGTAAGTCTCCTTCATGTCCAACTTACTCATATACAAACAATGATTAGTATAATTGATCACAATTTATCTAGTTGCAAAAAATAAAAGGTCTAATGTAAATGAGGCATAATAATTGTTAGTGTAGTGTGCAGAAGGTTTAAGCAGTAAAAGTATGCACTTATATGCACTATAATACATGTTTCTTCTGTGAATTTAGGGTGTCTCTGTGCCTTCTGTTTCTTCATTTAATTATTGACATACTCCTTCAAGTATAGGGGCTCTGACATGACTCTGTGGAAACCACGAGTCCTGTTGCTGGACTCACTGTTTGTCACTGAAGATGGTGCAGTTTCTCATAACCCACCCTGTATGTTTAGAATCTTGCTGCTATGCTATGAATTTGGCACCAGTCCCTCATGGAATCACTTTATCGATAAAAACATAAACATCTGATCTGCTTAAATCTTTGCACATTCTGAAAAGTGGCAAACACTGAACAATTGTAAAGTCTGTAAGGTGTTGAGATCATAGTTTATGGTGCTGTCAAAGTTAAATCAAACCTGCATCCCAGACCGAAGGTAGTCTATATCACTTTGTATACCAGTTTAAGAACTTCATAACTGCAGCTGTCTGTTTGTTTTCCTTACAGGATAACTGTCTCACTGTGCCCAACTCTGGTCAAGAAGATGCTGACAGTGATGGTATTGGAGATGCCTGTGATGAAGACGCAGATGGAGATGGGATTTTAAATGCACAGGTTCATACATCAAAAATAGACAAAAAAAAAAACAACCAAAGAAACTTGTGCCCTTGTCTTTTTAAGTAACTTTGCTTGTAGAGTCTAAAACATCTTTTTGACAGGATAACTGTGTATTAGTGCCCAACGTGGACCAGAGGAACATTGATGAGGATGACTTTGGCGATGCCTGTGACAACTGCCCCGCAGTCAAAAACAATGACCAGAAAGATACAGATGTGGACAAATATGGAGATGAATGTGATGAAGATATTGATGGGGATGGTGAGTACTCTGTCTAAATTTCTTTACATAATTAAACCTATTTATTAGACGTATTTAATTTTTAGTATGTAACACCTAATCCTTTTTAATATGTAATTTGAGTGAATTATTTTTATTGGATTAATGACTGGAGATAACCTTGTACTTTGAATTATGGTTGTAGAGCTCCTTGATGCAAACACTACACGCACTAAATTAAAGCCACGTTCCTGTCATTAGGTTACTATAATATTTAATTACGTTCACTTTATCCCCAGGAATTCCCAACCACCTGGATAACTGCAAAAGGGTCCCAAATGCCGACCAGAAAGATCGAGATGGAGACAAAGTGGGAGATGCCTGCGACAGCTGTCCTTATGTTCCCAACCCTGACCAGGTGAGAAATCTCTTCATTCTTCATACGTTGTCAAGAACTGTTTCCCTTTCATAACATATTTTCTGTGATGCTACAGTGGTTGAATAGTGTTGGTTGACATTAACCATTCCAAAAATTTGTTTCAGTTTAAATCCCTATTTTGAGACATGAATAACATGATTTCTTTCATCACATATGATGACACGTGACATTACAATAAATAAATGTAAATAAAAGGAGGGATAGGATTTCACATAACACTGCCTCTGAAGCAAAAAGTGTATTTAAATTGTCTGAATTAATTTGAGTGTGAAGTCTGTTTGACCAACTATACAAATACAAATGCAAATAATGTGAAAGAAAATCTTAAACTGACTGCAGTAAACTTCGCCATGAAAACGTAAAGGGTTTGTGAAGAAACTAAAAATCAACCGAACAATATGGGCACAAAGGGTTTAAAGGGCAATTTAACTGAAGCAGAAAGTCCTGTTTTTAAGGACCTCTAGTGGTTTCTCACTCTGCTACACTGATCTACTGCTGAGTGGACGCCAGGGCGTATCATAACACTTACAGTGCATCACCCTAAAATAAACTGATAATGCTGCTAGTGTACGTGATGTTATTCAATCCAGATTCTCTTCTTAGCTGAGATTATCACTGTCATTGCTGGGTTTGTCGCCTTGATGCTTGTTATTCTGTTGTGTCAGTGGCAGTGCAGACCTTGGAAAATTTAATGTTTGCAACAACTCATGTCATATTTCTCAGATGGACGTAGACAACGATTTGATTGGCGACCCCTGTGACACCAATAAGGACAGGTATTGTGTGAGCTCATCAATCAGGTCACAGATATTTAACATCTGTAGTATCTATGAAAAAAATGTTTGCATACTCAAAATCAAATTTGCACATGCTATAAAATCGAATTCTTGTCCAGTGATGGTGATGGTCACCAAGACTCTCGGGACAACTGCCCAGCCGTCATCAACAGCTCTCAGCTGGATACTGACAAAGATGGAAAGGGAGATGAGTGTGATGATGATGATGACAATGATGGTATCCCAGACCTGCTGCCACCTGGGCCTGATAACTGCCGTTTGATCCCCAACCCTCTGCAGGAGGACTCTGATGGTTTGTAGAACTCCTGACATATTAAAGTAGAAGGGCACATTTTACTTAGGCCTAAAATCTGCCTGTCTATCCTCCCAGGTGATGGTGTGGGTAATGTATGTGAAAAGGATTTCGACAATGACACCATAGTTGACACCATTGACGTCTGTCCAGAAAACGCTGAGGTCACCCTCACCGACTTCAGGGAGTACCAGACAGTTGTTTTAGACCCGGAAGGAGATGCACAGATTGATCCTAACTGGGTGGTGCTAAACCAGGTCAAGAGATCATGTTTTTTTTTTTTTGTGTGTGTTTTTTTCAGTTTTGCTGTTGTATTTTTATGTCAGAATACTTTGTCATTAAATTAAATTTTGCTTTAATCCACTGTTCTGTTTGTGCAGGGAAGAGAGATCGTCCAGACTATGAACAGTGATCCTGGTTTGGCTGTTGGTAAAAACATTTGGTATTTACAGGGATAGTTCTACATTTCGAGAAGACAGATACCTCTTTAACATTTGTGTTTTAAAAATGAAGATGCCATCAGCAGCTGCCTAGTTTAGCTTAGCATAAAGACTAGAAACAGTAGAAATAGCCTGGCTTTGTATAAAGGAAACAGAATCTACTTACCAACAGGCTAGCTTTAGCTGTAGCTTTAATTTACATCACATAGACCCACAACTTCTACACTACAGTTTAAAACCAAATCTGATGTGTGTGAATTTATCCTGCAGGTTACACGGCTTTCAGCGGCGTGGATTTTGAAGGAACGTTTCATGTTAATACGGTAACGGACGACGACTATGCTGGTTTTATATTTGGGTACCAGGACAGCTCCAGCTTCTACGTGGTGATGTGGAAGCAAGTGGAACAGATCTACTGGCAGGCAAACCCGTTCAGAGCTGTGGCAGAACCAGGCATTCAACTGAAGGTAGTTCACTACTGTACCTCAGAGAGAGAGAAAAAATGTTAGATATTTTTGTTTACAAAGTTGTGTTTAGCAGGACAGTTTAGTTATAAGAAATTCCAGTTCTATTTCAGGTGTTAATATATAAAGTGGTTATAAGCTGTACTTAGTAGTTGTATTAATATTTAATCTATCATTTCAATGCTATATAGAGTCGTTATGTCCTGCAGCACTTCCTACAATACAGTCAATAGGAAGAGGTGTCTCAAACGAAGTAATGAGCTAAAAGCAAAGCGTCATAGTGGAGGAGTATTTTCAAAACCTGACAACCGAAAAGCTGCCCTATGGCTTACAACTAACCTATAAAACCTTAATAGCTTTTATATTTGCAGCTTATAAGTCCTCTTTAAATGATCAGAAAATGGTAGTAAAGCTGATGATAATCTGTAGTGTTAGTACAGACATACAAACATACAAGCGCTGTTATGACTTGCTAACTAAGCATCTATAAAAAATGGAACAAAAAGTGAGTAACCTCAAAAGTGTTATTTCTTCTTTTTCTTCTTCTTCTTTTTTTTTTAAAAGGCAGTAAAATCAAACACAGGTCCAGGTGAAAACCTGCGGAATGCCTTGTGGCACACGGGCGATACCACTGATCAGGTGAAACTTCTGTGGAAAGATGCTCGCAATGTTGGCTGGAAAGACAAGACTTCGTATCGCTGGTTCCTCCAGCATCGGCCTGCTGACGGCTACATCAGGTACTGTGACTGAGTCAAAAGATTAACTCAGACATTTTTACAAGCCATAAACTGGTATTATTTTCATCTTGTGAGTGTGTGTGTGTGTGTGTGTGTGCACACTTGTTTAGCCACCTTTTTGAGGACCAGTGAATTTTATACCATTAGAGTGGGGACATTTTGGAAAAGTGAAAACCTTTTGGCCAGTCAAAGACCTGTTTAAGGTTTGAGACTTGACTTTAGGTTTAAAATTAGAATCAGTTTAAGTTGTGGTTATGCACTTAATTGGGATGGTTAAGGTTAGAGTAAGAGGCCTCACAAAGATAGCCATGCAAACGTCTGTGTGAGTGAGAGTATCAGTCAAATGTGTGTTGTATTAAGCCATGCTATACCATAGGTTTAACAAAATCAGATCGAGTTGCCATGGCAAACTTGCCCTAACTGTCATGCCCAACCCCTGACTACCATGATCATATACAGCAAATTTAAAGGTAATCCATCCAATATTTGTTTTGATATTTCAGTAACAGTCCAAAATTTGAATCCCTTGGTGATGCTCGAGGAAAAGTCAGTCA
The DNA here is from genome assembly GCA_015106735.1 of Paratilapia polleni. Classification (NCBI taxonomy): domain Eukaryota; kingdom Metazoa; phylum Chordata; class Actinopteri; order Cichliformes; family Cichlidae; genus Paratilapia; species Paratilapia polleni. The sequence goes on along the minus strand of VUQI01042734.1, from coordinate 11,286 downwards.
GTCAAACAGTGGATAAAATATGTAATCATGCAACTAATTTATTAATACTATGTATTTTTTTAATGTGATATTTCTTGATATCCTTCATTGGTTTACAGAGTTCGTTTCTATGAGGGTACTCAAATGGTAGCGGACACAGGCGTCATCATAGATGCGACGATGAGAGGAGGCAGACTAGGAGTCTTCTGCTTCTCCCAGGAGAACATTATCTGGGCCAACCTGCGTTATCGCTGCAACGGTGAGTGAAGTGTGCAGAAGGGTTGAGAGGCTGGACTGTGGCCAGAAAGTGCTTTTCATTTATTCAGCAGCCAGTGCCATTTGTTCCTCTGAACAAGAACTACCAAGCCAAATTTCACGAAGCATGGAAAAAGAAACAATTAAATTTAGGTGCCTATATTTAGATCACTTTTCTAAATATTGTGAGAAATACAAGAAATATTGCATTAATCTTGCAGAGGATTTGTTCTCTGAGTGCCCTTCTAGCTTTTATTGAAGCCTGCCTATTTTGGTAATTTCTGTATATTTTTTTTCCCCAGCAATATTTAAAATACAAGGCACTGAAACAACATTTTGATAGATTTAGTAAATTTAGGCGTGTTAACCAATTATATGCTGACTGGAAATATGCTATTATTAGTACTGGGATGAATACTGCCATAAATGTGTGATTTTTCTAACTAAATTCTGAATTGACTTGATACTGTGTCCCCTTAGACACTCTTCCAGAGGACTTTGACACCTACAGAGTCCAGCAGGTCCAGCTGGTAGCCTGAGGACAACAAACAAGCCCAAACAGGACACTTTCCAAAGGACAACTGGGTCTCAGAAACAAAATCATCACGGTGATAAAGTTTAATTAAAGATCCAGGAGAAGTGTTAGAAATGTCTCCAGTGAAAATTGATTGAGTGTGCTGCACAACAGGAAACTTCACAGCTGTAACAGCTCTTCAGAGGGAAGTGGTATTATAGCATGATGTTTTAGTTGTTTAGCTGTTACCAAACAGAAATCTTGTATAATGTTGCTACAAAATACTCTCCACGGTGTATTTACATTTTAATTTCTACTTTTGGAAGACCACTTACAGAGATTTGGCTGTCACTAATGAATCAATGTGGATTTTGATAAGTTGCTGTTATGCATGAATTTACTGTAGATGTGCATATGCAAACCATAGACAGATATCAAAGGCGGACATAGCTCTGTTTTGATGCATTGACTTGAGGATTTTAGCTGTTACCTTCTTGTTTTTTTTGTAACCATACATCATGAGCGACTCTGGACATATACCATAAGCGACATGTCAAGCACAAGATAGTCACTACCTAAATCACACCCTGCTTTTCTGTCTGTTTTAATCTAAATGGGAGGATAATTTACAAAATGTAAATTACATTGCACTAAAAAGACTTAAAACTAACAACTGAAGCAATAAACCTATGAGGAAAGTGTTCACTGTGTGCATAATTCAAGTGAACAGTAGGATAATTTTCTTATAGACTTCTATAGTTTGGCTTATTTTAGCATCATCACCACCTGCTGGTCATTAGAAAGAATGCAGGTTTAAAGCACTTATGAATTGGCTTGACTTTTCAGACCTGTCAGCTACATCCATCTTTTATAGTACAGTATATAACAAAGTAAGACAAATTTAATTTTCGAGATTTTAGTAGCAAATATATGGTCTTCAGTAAACTTATTTTTTGATAATGCAGATAATTTTTTAAAAACAGTGGCTGTCAGTCACATGTTTTTGTCATGAAATGTGTTAGTTTTAAAAAAGCTTTATAGGTATCATATATTATTAAGAATAACAATGCTCTATTATGTAATAACTATACTTCAAAAAAGGGCGAATGTGTGATTTTAAGTAACAGACGACTTTTTTCAAACTCAAACGGCTTTTAGTGGAAATTAACATTCTGAACAAGTCACAAGCATGCACATATCCAAAATAATCTTTTAAATTTGCATTTGGAAATACAGATTACAAAATAGAAACAATAGCAAAGACAATATACAACAGGATTGAAACATCATGCATGTCCACAGCAACACGCTGTGATGTGACACCGGACAGTTTCTTTTTAATCGGCATATTCTGCAAATCAAGACTATGTGCAGAGAAAAATCTGTCTTCCACATTCAATTTAATTGACAATTTTCTTTCATCTTATAAACAAATGGTTACGTAAAGAGAATCACATGGCAACAAATAAATAACTACAGTTCTTTTACGACTTACAGGACAACAGTGATATAATGCTATTCTCACTAGAAGCTTTAAGTGGAACTTAAACTGTTTTTTTTTTTTTCCAGAGCCTTTTACATGTTTTAATGAACTGTAGAGTCATTTATAAAACCCCATGTTATTAAAGGGACATTTTATTCAAACCTAAAACTCTCTGGGAACACGCAGTACAGACTAAGCAGCAACTCTTTCCTGGTATTGTGGGACTGAGGACACCTTTAACCACAGGCTCCTGTTTGAGCGTCACTCATCTACCTTTTCAGCTTGAGACAAAATTTAGCTTCACCGCCTTTTTAACACAACATTAACGGGCTGTGCTGAGAAGTACCTCAAGTAAGTGGCGTCTCAGGCTAAAACAAGCAAAAGTCTCTAAACTACACATTTTCAGATGATCCGTGCATCTCATATTTGAAAAAATGGACCTCCAGTTTTCCACATTTCACCATTTAATCTTAGAATGGGCCTACTTTGTGAAATTACTTCAAATCTGATTAACAAAAATGACCTTTTTACTCTCTTTTACTAACTTTAAATTAAAGTGTATTAGCTGCCTTACTTGAAGTCAAGTCTTTTACCAGGGTTACAATTACTTTTAGATAAACTTGTTAGCAAACCTGCAACAATGAAGAAGGCATCTAACACCTTTCACATTATTCAATAATTTCTATCAAGTCCAGTGTGAGTTCTTTTCCAGTACATGCTTTTTTACACCTTTTTGTTTAACTATTAGGCCTGCAGGTAGATATTTTAAGCAGGTGAAAATAGGGTATGCTGGAGAAGAGTCTTAGCGTTAGAGTTTTAGCTACTTTAGTGAAGTGAGGCTGTGTTGCACCACTGTTAGTGGCAGCATATGTAATTAATGGCTCAGTCACACTGGAGTAAAAATAGGATGGCAACCTCCTTGCAACTAGGAAAAACTGGTGATGCCCGGTGATTGCATTGAATTTTTCTGCTGTCGGAGACCAACTACAGGAGCAACCGCTTTTGGCAACCTGTCTCCAAACAATCGTGGTCCGACTTGAACCGACTGAAATCACTCTCAGATTGGTGAAGGTTTGCAAATAATTACTGTCTAATTTATAAATGCAGACAGATTGTCGACAACTCATCTGCGATGCATCTCTTTGCAACTGGTTGTATTTTGGTTACAGTCCTATATAAAAGCAAGGTTGCCAAGCGCCTATCTCATTTTGCAGCTAAATTGCTGTCCTGCAGCAACTACGTCACTATTTTATGGAGGAATTCTAAATTTTTGTTTTAAATTTGTTATTGCTGGACTCTGAATGTAAGTAGTTAATGTAAATTTATGTGTATTTAGACAGCAACATATTTGCTTTTTTTTTCAGATTTATAATAATCGCCTTATTATCTCAAACATATTGCATGTAATTACCAACTTGACCTATTCAATCGCAAACTGATAGCAGACTGACTTGGCCTTATTGCCGTTTATCAACATCTTGACACACCAAAGTCACTTTGAGGATGGCGACTGACTGCGAGTGGTTGCAGACCTGGTTCCCGTCTTCAAAGCAACCACTTCAAAGGCAAGTTCACTGCAGGCGATCGCAATAATTTTGGTTGTGCTATGGTCTCCAACCACTGTTTTCCCTAGTGTGACAGTAGCATTAAATAGATCACATAAAGTTATGAGTAAGAGAGGGCAG
>VUQI01042732.1:8011-20041 GCA_015106735.1 Paratilapia polleni | reverse complement strand
GGGACAAAAAAACCCCCCCCCCCCCCCCCCCCCACCATTACACCAGCATCAGAAGCAGCCTGGCCTGTTGACACAAGGCTGGTTGGGTTCATGAATACGTGCTGTTGATGCCAAACTGTAAGCCTACCATCTGCAGCCTCAGCAGAAATGGAAATTAATCAGACCAGGCTACATTTTCAGGCTTCAGCTGTCCAGTTATGGTGAGTACATTGCAGCCTCGGACTTCTCTGCTCAGCTGACAGGAGCCTAACAGGTTCCTCTGCTGTTATAGCCCATCCACTATGAGGAAACCCAAAGAGGAAGTTCATCATAAAAAGTCTAACTTTAGACAAAATCCACTCAGTTTGAATCAGATCACTTAAGCCTCATTAGCACAGTAGTTAATGGAATCTCTTTATGATCAATGTGTTCATGGTATTCAATTCAATTCAATTCAATTCAATTCAATTCAATATCTGAGTATTAAAGAAAGAAAATTTGAGATAATGCAAATCTAACCTAAAAGATCTGGTACAGAATCTAGACTAGTTGTACAAACCTGTAGCCAAACGTATTTGCACATTTAAAAAAGACATTCCTTCAAACACCTCCAAGCTTCATCTTGTTAAAGGTAAAGAGCTGCTCAGCTACATATACGTTATTAAGTACACCTGTTCAACTGCTCATTAAGGCAAATATCTAACCAGCCAATCTCAGAATGCATTGAGCTGCTGCCATGTAGACATGGTCAAGACAACCTGCTGAAGTTCAAACTGAGCATCAGAATGGGGAAGAAAGGTTATTTAAGTGACTTTGAACATGGTTGTTGGTGCCAGATGGGTTGGTCTGAGTATTTCAGAAACTGTTGATCTACTGATCTACAGCAGAAGACCACACCGGGTGCCACTCCTGTCAGCTAAGAACACAAAACTGAGACTACAATTTGCATGGACTGAAAACTGGACAACAGAAGATTGGAAAGACATTGCCTGGTCTGATGAGTCTCAACTTCTGCTGCGACATTTGGGTTAGAATTTGGCATAAACAACATGAAAGCATGGATCCATCCTGCCTTGTCTCAAAGGCTGCTGGTGGTGGTGTAATGGTCTGGGGGATATTGTGTTGGCACACTTTGGGCCCCTTAGTACCAACTGGCAGCATCGTTTAAATGTCACAGCCTTTCAGCATGATAACATTTTTTGTCGTCAGAACGCACAAACGGGGTCCAACCTGGTACTAGCAAGGTGTACCTGATAAAGGGTCCAGTGAGTGTAAGTTATAGCTACAAACTCCAGGCTCTGTGAATAAAGAAATAGCTCAGATCCATTAATTGTTCTTAAAGCCAATATCTTATTTTCTGTTAGTGGCAGGCATATTTGACTTGTTTGCCTGTACTATCTATAGCCTAGCCTTTTCCTCCTACTTGTAGTCAGTTTGAATAATCAGATACTTGAGTGCAGGAAGAATACAAATCAGACAAAGGAAGCAGCAAGAAGTAAGGCAGACAGCAGTGGGAAAAGCAGAATGCCAGTACACAGGTGTAGGTACCAGGCAGGGACAGGCAACAACAACTATCAGCACCACCAACGATTCACCAAAAAGGATAAAGCTACTATTTCTGTACTGGGGGTTAACTGGCAGTAAGACTGGCAGTAAGACTGGGAATTCAACTGGGGAGACTGGTAAGAGGTAGATGAGATATGACTAGGTCTGGAGAGCTGCATTATATGTACAAACCACAGGGATGTTCGAAAAATAAGGCAAAACAGTAGAATAAATTGAATATGAGAGAGTTGCTAAGGCTCATGCCAACTGTTCAGCTTAGCTCATACTCTCTTGGGAAGCTCTCACACAGCCACTTACCATGGACAACATGTTGCATGATAGCAATCTCCTCAAACTCTGTCCCTATGTAGCTGATCCAGAATCCTGGTGTGTCACCTTCTTATGGCTAAGTTTTTAATCATCGTGTTTATCATCACCTGATCTATGTATCAGGCTTGCAGGGCAACGACTTCATGGGCAGCTAGTTCACTGTCACTTCTCATTTTTGCTTCCATTTTGTTTTTTTAAATCTAATTTTAAATCATTTTAATTTTCTTAGTTTTTTTTTTTGGCCATGGTTGTACTACAAGGAGAAAATAGCATGATCTGACCTGAGAAGAATCATCCTGGCAAGTTAATGGGTTATATGACACTGCTTCATGGTTTTAAGAGAAGAAGATTGAGCTAGAGTACAGAGGTACAAGATGTGCAATTCTTTTCCCTCCCTCTGCCTTTTCAGCCTTGTTGCAGACTTATTCCATACTAATCGTAGGGTCTTTACCCTAAAATATAAAGCGCCTTGAGGCGACTGTTGTTGTGATTTGGCGCTATATAAATAAAATTGAATTGAATTGAATTAAAAAACATTAAATGCTCCAGATCTGATTTTATTATCTTTTTTTTTTTAATTGCACTGGTAAAACTGATCAGTGTCCAAGATGAGTCAAATATCCATCAGACTGATTTAGGAGTGATTATCTGAAAGATGCAAAATATTTACATTTAGCACTGAAAGCGCAACTCCACCTGTGCTACACACTTGCCTACCTTGACTTTTATGAAAATTGCATATTGTAACTTGAGAAAAACAGGAAATTATTATCAATGTGGTATTAGTTATATCACAAGTTTTGCCAGCAAATATGATGCTTTTTAGGGGTGCTTGAGCACCCCTAAAAACCACCCCTAAAGAAGGTCTAAACTCACCAATGCAGCCAAACTCATGTCATGAAGGTCCACAGCTGTGCTGTCCCAGCTTCTTCACCAAGGCTAAAGCTAGTGACATGAGCTGAAGCTTGTAATATCCTGTGTCGTAGAAGAAATGCTGACTGTTATGACAGTAGAATTACTGTTGCCACGGCATTTCTCTGCTCTTTGGGTTTTCACCAACTTTGCTGTCAGCTTTGTGGTAATCCTAAAAGAAAAATCTTATGCATATCCTCCATATTAGAATAAGGATTCGTGCTGATATGTAGGGAGATGTAAATGTTAAGGGTAACTGGCAACAGTATGACAATGTATGTGATCAATGGTGCAGAGTTATGCAAAAGTAATGTAGTAAGTAGTACAACAAAAGTTACTTTCTACATGGAGATAATACACCGATCAGGCATAACATTATGACCACTGACAGGCCAAGTGAATAACACTGATTATCTCTTCATCATGGCACTTGTTAGTGGGTGGGATATATTAGGGAGCAAGTGAACATTTTGTCCTCAAAGTTAATGTGTTAGAAGCAGGAAAAATGGGCAAGTGTAAGGATTTGAGTGAGTTTGGCAAGGGAAAAATTGTGATGGCTAGACGACTGGGTCAGAGCATCTCCAAAACGGCAACTCTTGTGGGGTGTTCCCGGTCTGCAGTGGTCAGTATCTATCAAAGTGGTCCAAGGAAGGAACAGTGGTGAACCGGTGACAGGATCATGGGTCACCAAGGCTCATTGATGCACATGGGGAGTGAAGGCAAATTACCGAAGAAGTTAATGCTGGTTCTGATAGAAAGGTGTCAGAATACACAGTGCAACACAGTTTGTTGTGTATGGTCAGCAAGTGCTCTTTTTTTTTTGGATTTCTTTAAGTAACTAGCTGTGTATAATGAGCCCAACAGTTCTGACCCTGTCTAATGCTAATTTCAGCAATGACTGGGATGGAGGTATCTGAACTGCCTTAGACTGTCTGGAAGGTGTTTCCAAAGCGACTTTGACAAAGACCAAGTAATTATAGCCAAGTCAGCAGTGATGAATACCTACCACCAATGGTCTGAGAAAGAAAAAAAACATCAATAACTCTGAAAAAAATATTCTGTTACAGAGTAGGAGACACATGATGAATTACATAATTCCAATCACAGACTGTAGTGAACTGCGTTTGGCTTCCAGAAACAACACTGGCATTAATGATAATGGATTAATCTTACAGGGGGCTTCTTTTTCATACTCATATTTTGTAGTCTGAAGTGTCTGCTGCCATGACAGCTTGGTGCCAGCACAGAGGACACCTTCAAAAGGTCTTGCCTGGGTTGTTTGGAGCAGTTATGTTGTAACTCAACAAACAAATTTATACAATTGTTGCCAAAAAATTTTGGCAGTCGCACAAGTTTTATGTTTCATACTCTTTGCCACTTCAAGTTTTATTTAGATTATGTTTTGCATGTTTCTATGATATAGTGAAGCATTTCATAAGTTTCAAAGACTTTTATTGGTAAATAAACCACTGGTTGTCACAGGTGGTCATAACCTATCGGGTCATGAATGTATCGACTAAACAAAATAGTGTGACATTCACTACCCTGTATGTCTACTCAGAAATATCTGACAACAGCAGCCACAGGTCTCTGCAGAATATACAGCCAAAACAGGTGTCTCATCCAATTGCATCTGTCTTGTCTGACAAATCCTGGCAGAGCAGACCATTTTGTCTTTTTTTTTTTGGCTGAAAATCATTGAGCATATTTGGACACTAATCTTTCAATTCTACCATGATTAAATAAATATTCCTGAATTCCACAACTGTCATGTAAATGCCTCTGTGTCAGCTTACTTTAATTTTAGTAAGGTTCTAATCAGAGTAAGCATTAACCTGTGTAATCTTGGGTCAGCCAAACACCCAAGAATTCAGTTCAATTTTCAATTCAGTTTTATATATATATATACATATATATACATACATACATATATTATTTATATAGCGCCAGTGCATCTGGAGACAAATCATCATCAGACTCTTCTCTCTCATCAACTAAGCCAGTAAAAATGGGAGGTTGTATTTCATCTGAATGTGGTACAGGTCTCGTCGCTGATGGCAGGTTAGGGGAACTGATAGATGATTTAGTTTTGAAACTGTATCCAGAAATATTGACTAAACAGAAATAGCAGTCATCAAAGTGATTCTGTGGCTCTCTCCATACCACTGGAACACCAAAACCCAAGCTCTTTTTCTTTCCCTTAGTCCATGCTCGGAGGTTTTCGACTGAATGAGGTGCCCATGGCTTGCCCTGGTTGCCCAATTTCATATCAAAATAAGCAAAGTATGCCCTTTTCACAAAATCTGTTATGTTTTGTTGCTGTTTGGATGTAGTGAAGCATCCACAGATATAGCAAAAAAAATCTGGATCATGTATACAATTGCCGCTTATGAAAAAATGTGACACGATAGAGCGAAATGGTAAAGGACAAGTGTTAGATTTCATACAGAAAATATGATGCAGGGCAGTGTTATCACATTGTAGATGCAGTACTAATGCAAGGTTGGACTAAGATGTTCATTTAATGCAATAGTTTGATGTTTTTAATTTCTGCCATGGCTTATGAAGCTCTTTAGCTGAATCAGCATCAAGGAGTTTGCACACAGTGAGATGCAGACCTGAGGAGGTATAAGCAATACCGGTCCTCCAAAATAAATGGCATCTCGGAGAAAATGTGTGCTACACAACATCTATTTGTTTTAAATGTCTTAGTCTTCATTATCTTACTTCAGGGTCATCCATAAGGCCAGTTCTGATTGCAGTAAATGCCACATAAGCTGCGGTCCCTGCAGTAAATACAAATGGCTTGTCATTTGAATTTGCAATGAATTCACCACTCAGCATATTTAAACCCATACAAAATATCACAATCCAATTACAAATGGCATCGAACTGCATATGCACAGGCTATCAGTTGATGGATGGGCTTGTACAGAGCTTTGAATTATCAGTTTATACAGACTAATCAGTATTCAGTAAAATAAATCACATGACAAAAGCCAGTCAAGCAAGCAGCAAAATGAAAAAGTTCACAGGGTTGACAGTACAATGAGCTTTTCTTTACTGATGCAAGTGTCTCTTCCATGTTGACACTGCCTCCATCGACGGGACTCATTAGGGCTCAGGTACTCAAAGTAAGTCTGTGAGGTGAGCACATCAGGGGAATAGCAAGCGTTATCCACTCACGATGAATTGAGTAAGGACACACAGGTCACAGCAGGCAGCAGGTTTCACAGTGACATAAATCTTGTGTTTATGGTCAGTGATGTTCAACAGTCTTCAACCATTCACCTGTTATTTTACTGCTGCTGCTACATTCCAGTGGGGTTGTGATGGATTGAACTAGTAAAACATGTTAAACATTGGTGATGTTTTTTGGATGCTCTAGTGAAAGAAATGCCAAAACCAAGCAAGTGGGAATAACAACTCAGGTGAATAGTCATGTGTCAAATTTGATACATCACAGTAAGGAATCGTTCTCTTAAGCTAGTATGCATGTTAAGCTCTGCTACAGGGTAAAAAGTGGAGAACATCCCTGTTTTCTGACTTTGTGAGTGAAAATGTAAATGTTTAAGTGAATTTTTAGTGTATCCCCAGGCTCCTAGCATAAGCCGAATGACAGGAGCCAAAGCACAAGCACCTCCTCCAATGAAAAAAACTAGATTAGTTATGTATTTCTGTTGGACCCCAAAACAACAGGGAAACCTATCCAAAGATACACTGAGAGAGGGAATGAGAGAATGACAGAAGAAGAGAAAGCTGCAGGCCCAGCACAGAAGGCACGCAGGAACTATAACATAAAGGTTTTGGGGTTTTTTTGTTAGAAAAACCCCCCCAAAAAGTGAACAGTGAACTGATTCAATTGATAATCATTTAACTTCTTTACATTCACCAGATTGCCCATGAACCACGTAGGGCTAGTGTTAGGGTTAGGTTGCATTTTAGCCACACACTAAGCAGACATAGTTTCAGAAACGAGAAAAGTTTACCTTTCAAATCAACTCTCTTACATGCATTTTGATCTTGGCATTTTTCTGTTAGGTTTCCATTTGGGTATGCCAAATAACATTCCAGATAAAGGGGTAGATGCAAATCCTAAAGACGTTTCTGGTGACCTGGTGGATGTTAGGAAGTTTCTGTAACACATCCACAAGATATGGTTGCTTAGGCTAACTGAACTATAATAAAATATCAGCCTTTGTGCACTTCATTTGCTTTTTATATAAATTGCTTTGAGTGTCCCAAAGGAAAGAAAAATCTGGCCCCTTAGTTTCTCCAGTCTATACCAGAACAATTTATGTTGGGGTTTAATGTAAAGCAACTGTAGGTTGTAATGTGTAAATTAGTTCTTTCTCACAGCGGTGCTGATAAATGCAGTCAGAAGGAGGAAGCCTGTGTTCTATGTTCTGTGTTCTGGGCTTTTAGGGTCACAGGGGCCTGTCCTCGAGCACAAACATAAAGCTGTTTAAGCACAGATAGTGCTTTTGTGGAGTCCTTGCGACTGCATAAAACATTATGCAATCAATACTTTTTAATAGCTACTGATACCAAATGAGTTTTGCATTGAGTTGTATGGGGGTATGGATTTCTGTGGTATTGAGCTGGACATCTGTACCTGACAGGAGGTAGCCAGAAACTCTCTCCTGTCTCAGCTCCACTGTGTTCAGCAATGTTTTTCTTCCTCCTTCTGTTCCCTTCCAATTCCTTCATTTTTATGCACTCCCACTAATCTATGGGATTAACTTATTCTGCATCTACCTGTATTCTTTGATTATTGCTGAAAGCTGGAGCGCTGAGAACTGGCTGGGATTATCTCCCAGCGGAGCGTTTGATGTTGCTGTCTTAATGAGGCTGGCAGTAGAAAGCCGCTGCACTTAAAACCTTCCCTTTTATGTCGATGTAATGTTGCAGCCATCTTAAAAGCGTTTATTACAGAGACATCGCATTCACTTAGGCATGTCCACTTATGCATTAATCTAGGGTCGCAACCAGGTCAAACGTTTCTGCTCAACTTAAATTGTTTTGATAGCTTCAGAAATATCAGGGAGGCGGTTTGAGCTCAACTCACTGCAAGATAAAGCACACACACGCAGTGCTTTAGTGGCTGCTGCACACAGCTTAGTTTATTGACTGATTAGAATTTGTGTGTGGTGTGTGCCTACAAAAATGCAATTATCATATCAAGGGAGCCAAAAACTAAAGTACAAAACTAATTTGTTGTTTCTTTTGAGATGTGGAAAATGTATTCTGGCTGAAAAGGCTAGTGCCAAACCTGCCTCTCAGTCTGTACATTTTTAACTAGCTCAGCTGGGATTTCTTAAAAAGACCAAATTTAGACATTTTAAAATGTAATCATTTAATAAAAAAACTTCTTAGGTTTATGTTTTTGTTTTTGTTCACAAAGTGAAACATTGGATTTTCTTTTTAATTATTTAATTAATTAATAATTAAGAAGTAAAATTTTTATCTTTCTCACATTGAGCTGTCCAGGACTTATGACTGCAAACAACCAAGACAGCTGACCACAAGACACTCATCTTCTTGCAACAGGCAGCAGAGGTGGAGGATGAACAATGGCTATAACATATACAGAGGGATGCAACATGCCTATATTGAAAATGACATTTCATAAAAACCTGAAAATAATCATAAAGTTTGAGGATTAAAAAAAAAAAAGGCATACACAAAAGAAGTTTAGACATGCACTGTAAAAAAACAAACAAACAAAACTTTGTAAAGAAAAAAATTTAAAAATCGGAAAATGTCCTGGTAATTTTCTGCCAGTACATTATCCGTTTTTGATGGAGGTTTCTGTAAGGGGTAAATGGTAAAATTCAATGAGTGGTTAAAAAATACGGAAATAAAAAAAAAAAAAAATTAATACAGAAAATTCATTCATTTTAAAACAGTACATTGAACTGTAGTTTTTACAGATTTTTTTTTTTTTTGTGACCAAAAGATGTGCTTTTGGATGCAGCGCTACTATATAGAGGAAGCGCTGACTGGGGCATGCCAAGCTTCACTTCATCATGCTGGGGATAACTGAGTCATTTATTTTAAATGTGTTATTTTGTTTCTTTGATTCCTGAGTTCAGTATTTGGTTCGTTTTGTGTTTGATTACTATTAATTTGAAATAACTATTAAATTAACTGTTGGTATTGTTTCTTTGTTAGATAGTTTGTTAGTATTTGTTTCCTCTTGTGTGTCAAACTGGCCAGTATTCACACACTCTCAAAACTCACTAAGCACCACCAACCAAAATATAAGGTTGGACACACAAGGCATTTACCATATAGTTTTTACAAACAGAATGAGATAAAGACTTAGCTCATATATCCAAGTGATTATTCCTATATTCAACCCTGTCAAAAATTAAATAATTTCCAGTAAACATTTGCTTAGCTCCTTCATGGTTGTCTTTGAATGGCCCTTTACTCTGATCTCTGGAAATGGCTTCAGATCCATGCAGGAGATATCTGCCTTCAACACTACATTTGCTGCATACAGTAAAAAATTGATGATTGATGATTGATGATTTCGTATTGTTTTGCACATTTGTCACACTTACATGGTTCAGATCATCAAACAAATTTTAATATTAGACAAAGATAAGCCGAGTAAATACAAAATGCAGTTTTTAAATGATTTCATTTATTAAGGTAAAGTCATCTAAACCTACCTAGCCCTATGTGAAAAAGTAATTGCCCACCTTGTTAAATCATGAATTAACCACATTTTTAGAAAGCTGAATTCAATTTCACCCACACCCAGGCCTAATTACTGCCAGACCTGCTGAACCAAGAAATCTCTTAAATAGAACCCGTCTGACAAAGTGAAGTAGGCTAAAAGATCTCAAAAAGCAACACATCATGCCACAGGAAAAGCTTCACAGTCCTGCTTCTCCACCAGGATGCCACTGGTCAACTCAACAAAGTTGTCTACTGACTTCTTTACACGCTCAGAGTCTGTGGCACACTTTGTGAGGTTATCCTCTGTTTCCATTATGCTGTAGTGTTACAATATCCATGACACTAGTTTGCAAGTATTTAGAGAAGGGATGTCTGCTCAAAAATGCTGAGAAAAGTCTCAGCTGTAAATGGGGTTTTATACTTTAGAAGAGAGTCCTTTTAACCCTGGGCCTTGCTTCGAGTAGCAGGTGTTATGGTGACATCCTTTTCAGTTCATCCCAAAGTGATGATAACATCTGTGTAAAGTGCATGGTCAGGCTTTGCAAAGTGTCCAGATACTTTTCTCAAGGCCTCGCCTTTTGCCTCCCAGCAGGTTGCACCAATTACACCAAGAAATCTGTGTCTCCTGTCCTCACTGGTTTTCTCCCATAGCCTCATGCGCTTCATGCATTTATTCAAGAAATCTTGAATAAACACTGCAAGAAAAGGAATCTACTTACCATAACAACCCAAGTGTTGTCAGTTTCGTCAAGGTTGAGCACATGTCAGTGGCAGCATTATGTGTACTTGGTTAGGTGAGACTCCTGTGAGCATATTAGCAGCCCTATCTGTTGCTTTTGTAAAACATATATTGATGTCTGTGTCCTTTGGTAAGGGTGTGTTTCACAAGACCCACATAGAACTGTGCAGTTGATGATTCATAGTCAATGACCGTCAATGATTCTTAATTCATGTGCTGTATCCAGTCTCATTGAAAACAGTCCTGCTTTTCTTACTTTCTTACAACTGTCTACTGAGTGACTGACAATTCTGATGATGTCAGTCACTTTATTTGCTGTTTTTGGATATCATAATTACCAAGGACCCTCTTCCTTTTCTTGACATCTGCTTTTTGCTCTTGTCAGTGCAGACATCATATTTGCTTTGCAAGAGTTCAAGAAAGTTTCCATGATCGCCATGGTCTCCGAGTTAAATGGAGCTTCATGCTTGTGCACTCTGTAACTAAGCCCACATTCAAGCAATAACTTGAACTACATCAGTCACAGGTTCTATAAATTGTTTACTCTTTTTGACATGGTCTCAGTAAATTGATTATCACTCAGAAGGGTAAAGATGTCTGCTTTTCTGGGTCTGAGAAAAAAAAAAAAAAACCTCCTGCCCTTTAACTGTGGGTCTTACTGCTCTCATGTTTCTCTTCTCTCTGATGGGCATGTTTCCAGGTCTGTATGCTTCCTTTAACAATTGCACTGTCACTGGCTGAAGATTTTGCAAATGCAAATAATACTGAGCAAAACAAGGAATATGTTACTTCATGTTTGTCATGTGTGTCATTTTCTATTTGTGCCATCTTTGGACTGGAAGAAATTGGGAAGGACTCTTTTAGGAGTTTGTTTTTGGTGATACAGAAAAAAAAGCCACAATCTTTGGACTGAGGACAGGCAAAATAATTAAATAGAATTTCAGAGGTTTTTAGTCTCCTTTCATTTTTTCCTATGCTAGGCTCTGAACCTAGCTCTCTGCTCATTTGGTTGCTCTGCAGAATGAGACTTGTATTAATCGTGCCTGTGAGATGATTTTGAGAGATCCATAACCTTATTCCTGCTTGCAATATTTTTGCTTATAACACTGACTGTTGACAACACACCAAAACAATCCTCAGGCTACCGAAAATGTCCCAGTGCTCCTGATGGCCAGTCCACCACTGTATACAGTATATTCGCCAGTGCAACATAATAGTGCAAAAATATTCCAGTGTACACCTCGATACCATTTTGCAGTGGTGTGCGGTGACTTTTACAGAAAGGTAACAGACGATGAACCCCCCACCCCTGTTTAACAAGACAAATTGGACCAGATTAAAACATACCATTTAATGATTTAGTGCTGCCTGTGTTTTATTCTTTTATATATGCTGCACTCTGCATGGACATCTTCACCTTTCTGCACTCCTCCCTGGCTGAAGAATTGTAAAATATTATTACTTCCATAGTTATCATGAAAATTAGCTGGCAATGACGAGTGCTGAAGGAATTTCTTTTAGAATCGTTCATTGAGTAAAAGAAACAAAACACTATGAAAACACCTCACTACACATAAACTGTGTATTATTGGTAAATTGTACATAAATTATCAAAAGTAAAAGTGATTATTCTGCAGAAAAATATTCCCCATCAGTGTTATATGGATCAGTATTACTGCTGCAGATGTTTAAGATTGATCTTAAATACTTATATCACGTATATACTATAATCTGTTTAATCTCCAGCATCATATTCTCTTGTGAGGACCACATATCTCAGCTTAATAATAACAAAAAAAAAAAAAAAATCACAGCTGAATTAAAAGACTTGTGCA